>JAOVVI020001307.1:0-25035 GCA_028571085.2 Nepenthes alata | reverse complement strand
GTGGTCCTGCCACCCTACTGCCAGTAGGGTGGCTGGCTGTCCATCTGACCATTGTATATAAATAGAGCTTGTGCCCTTACTTGAAATGAGGGAGAGAGAGCTGAGACATTGTGCTTGGATTGAGCCTTGAGAGAGCTATGGGCAAGCTTTGTTGTAAAGATAGAGTGAGAAACACATTGAGAGAGAAATTATACAGCTGAGATTATTTTTCTTTCGTTTGAGTTTGTGTAGCTAAGACTTATAAACAGTCCTTTTATAGTGTATTCTTTCGTAATTTTTTCCTTGATTCAAGAAGAGTTTTCCACGTTAAAACTTTGTGTGTTCTCTCCTTTTCTATCGTTACTTTTGTTGTCCGTCCGAGAGCTCTGATCTGTGTTACTGTCCGAGAGCTTTGTCCGTTCGGTCACCGTGCCTTTGACGGTTTTAGCGCCAACAGTTGGATGGAGCATTATGTGAACCTCTTGCTCATGTACTCTTTAAGCTCTGCTGTCAGAATAATTAGAAGTGACCATTTTTTGTAGATTGTATAATTATCATGGAAGTGAACCGTCTTTACAGATCTCCTCCCCACGACCAAGTGGACGGATTTGCCATCTAACTAATCAAACAATAAACCTCTTCCTTGGTGGGTTCTTTGCCATCATATTAAAGTCAATGTAGTTGATGTGAGTCCTTTCAAATTTAAAAATATTGCGGTAAAATCTTCTAATCAATTGTATTTTAGACCCTAATAAATATAGAATCATAACATATAAAATATTTAATACATGTAAAAAATATTTTATTTTAAATGCTGAGTAAAAAATATAGCATATGAATAAATACAAACATCAATCTTAAAACTAGTGTATAAAATAAAATGACATAAATATTGGTGATAATAAAAAAAATTATAAAATCAAACAAATCTTGAAAAAGAATCTCTAACTTCTAAGTTAGTGAAATCAAATTTCTCTATTGAAAGAACTTATAGTTTAGGTGATATATACAAATTAATTGATAGTAAAGTTACTATTAACTAATAATCTTAAACTGAAAAAATCTTTGGATTTACTGCTAGTAATGGGAATAAACACATTCTAGTCTTTTCACGGACTTTGTTTGTTTGTCCTCTAAAAATCGAATAATACTAGACTCGTAATGTTCATTCCATCCTTAGAATTTTGTAGATTTACTCATTGAAATGAGTATTTTAGAAGTTTAGGATGTGATGGAATGAGGAACCTAATATTTTTAACTCTGAAAATCAATATGATTTTATCCATTAGATAAGTATTTTCTCTCACTCATTGGCTTTCTCACTCATTGGCTTTAATGATAATAAAAAAGGCAATTAGGTTAGAAAAAATGAGATGTATTTATTGCAAGTATGAAAAAATAAGATTTATATTGCCAAGGAAAGCATTTTAATCAGACTGACTTACGTATAATATTTATGCATGCATTAGATGTTGACCCAATGCCATAATGGAGTGTGAGCAACCTTTACGCTTGCATGAAGTGTTGGATTCTGTTTATTCTAAGCAATTGTTTCTTTTATACTTGCACAACGTGCTGACTTTTATATTTTCTAAATATATGAACCTTTTATGCTTGTATCAAATATAAGGCTTGGTCTATATTATGCATGTATCCTTTTTATATATCTTTCATATGTTATAGTTTATTCTTTTTTTCGTCTTATTAGAGCACTAAGCTATAAAAAAAATTAACTACAAATTAATTAGGACTGTCATTTTATCAAAAAAATTAGACAATATAACAAGCATAAGATTTGTGATAGTTAATAACATTTTGATGGTTGTACAACACTACATATTATTATTTTTTAATATCTAGCTCCTTCATAAACTTCATCAACGACTAATCTTTATGTTCTTCGGATGCTATGATAAATTTTGACTCTGTTGCTAACATTTTTGTGACCTGACTGCCTAGAGATAGCTCTGCCTTAGATTGCCATCGAATAACTCAAAGTGGAATTTTGGGTATCAATATCTCCTACCATATCTAAATCGGTGTTGCAGACTAGTGCAGGACCTCCACCTCCAACAGAGAGTCTCAAACTAATAGTGTAGAGATGAATGAAATACACTGATATTTTACCACTAAAATGTCAAGGTTTGAAAGTGGTGATTTCAAATCTTCAGAAGTGTCAATTTTGGCGAACCCTTGAATTTTAGGGAACCCATCTGTATAAATATAAGATGAAGACTGATTAACTTCTGGTGACATGTTTGTTAGGAACTTCACATCGACTTTGAGATACATGCCCTTTTGTTCTTCTTTTGATATATGTAATTTGCACTTATTTTCTAGTAAGATGATCTGTTCATTACAAAATAAAGGATATGACTGTTGGGGAAATTCCCTTTTCCCAGTACGTTACAAGATCGCCTAATCTTCATACACCATATTTATTAGTCATTTACTTGCAATCATTTAGGCGCAGTTATGTACGGAGCATTCAAGGAATATTGGCAGTATTTACTTCATAAGAAACGTTGTTCCCGCTGAATTCCTGATACTTTCACTACAATTATAAGGGAATCAGTTCTTGAAGTTCGTTGCAAACTTCTATGGGGCTGCAAAGAGTTCGACGAGGAGATATCAGTAGAAATAGTCCAACGAGAATTCCCAAGGCAATGAAAGAAAACGAAGAGCCATCGATAAAACATCATGCTCATTCCAATTTTTCAGTAAGACCTGAAAATGAGAACCTTCAAAGTGATTCCGTCAGTGTACCAGTTTTTCAGGTAAATGAAAGTCCAAGTAGGTCAAATTTAATCACAGATGGCGAAATGAAGGAAGCGAATGTTACCTCTCCCTCTTTTGCACAATGGTGTACCAGTCGTGCAAGAGATCATGACGATGCCTCATCGAGTAGGTTTAAGTTGTTTTATCATTTATCACAGTCGGGTCTTGTATTGTGAAACCGTTTGACAGTGTGGAAATATTTTTGTTTAGATCAAAGAGGAAAAAGAATTTGTAGCAGTGAAAAAACACAATCTGGGAGTTCTAAGCGCGATGCAGAGCCTTTGGCTACACGGGACGGTTCTCAAATACTTGACCGTAAGTATGTCTCTTGGTTGCGTATGATAGTAAGAACATTAAATCCCTATAATTTGAGCTTAAACAGAATCCCATTTCATAATATGTGTTGAAAATAATCTGAAACAATTAGGATGAAGCCTTTGGAGAGTTGTTAGATATCTCGAGCTTTAGAGTTATTCCATATGTCTTTATCTCTGACTTGACTTAATGAAATTATGACTGTTAAAAATTTGAGAAAAGATAATAAAAAAGAGGACCCTACCAGGACTCGCCCACAGGAGCCTTAAACAAATTGCACCTCTTTATATGGTAATTGACATGTTAACGGCATGCGTTTTCACCCCACTTTAATTTTGTGGTCACCATTGCCGATATTTTGGGAAAAGATGATGCTCCAGAGAAGTTGAAAGGTGAGTATATTAGCAGATTTCACCATAAAATTTTGTGGCTCCATAAATAGTAACAACTGAATTGAGCAGATTATGGTTTGAGATTCCTTGGAAATGGACATTAGTTGTTTGTTTTGTGAGATGAAACTAGAAAAAAGGAAGAGTAATTAATTTAGGATGAAGTGTCTTGAACACATTGAATGAAGTGTGGATATTAATGGCTACACCATGCCTTTGATTGGTATCAACACAGGAATATGTGGAAAAAGAATAAAGTTTGAAAAAAATTTACTATATATGTTGATGTTGTAAAAACCTCACAAAGCGTTGCCCTAGCTACAAGGATATTGTAAATCAAAGGCCATTGTTTTAAGCCGCACAAACTCAATTTGAAAGCCTATTTATCCTTGATGTTTTCTCTTGAAGAACAAGGAAAATGTTTTTTTTCCTTTGGTTTTTGCTTCTCCGTTTCTAGAATGACGCATTTTGGGATCCGGGTTGTTAACAGATTAGAGGGCTGCTCGGGTCTTCCTCGGCTATGTAGATAATGAGGGTCCAGTTTCTATTTTTAATAGCCTGGATCCTACATACAATAACTAAAAATTGAAAGGTTAGAGGATTAGCGAGACTCACTCCCAGGTAAATTTTCCGACGAACAAGTTAGTAATTTTCTTAACGAATAGAAAGATGCGGGGATACAAGAATGAGTGCGTGGACGAAGAGCAGGTTTGGGGGTTGAGTGTTTGGGTGTGTCCAGCGAAGGGATGTATTTGGAAGAAGATGACGCGCTTAATGGAGAGCGGCTTGTGAGAGAGAGGAAGAGACCAATGAGAATTTTCCTGTAGATTTTTTTGGCAAAGTATCGTTCTTCTGTGGGTTCGCAAGTGTGCTTGTCCTATACTTGTGGGAGTTAGAAGGTATTTATAATATTTGAGCCAATTCAGCCTCGCTTGGGTGCCAAAACTAGCTAACTATTGTCTGCACATATTTAATGGGCTGTTATGGGATCGCGTGTTCCAATTATGGCAATCGTGGCCTGCCAAAAATATTCTTTCATTCTTTGTGGTGATACCGGAGGTGGTAGATGTGACAGTTGCCTTTGGAAAAGATTTGCCGAGTTGGAGTTGACGTTTCGGGAGAGATCGTGATCAAGTATAATATTCAGAGTGTCGAGTTGTCTGGGGTGGTTAAGGGAAACCTTGCCATCATGCGCGACTTCGAGGGTCACCTGTTTCCAGTTGGATGGCTTCGGGTTAACTCACCTGGTCTGGCGATTTAGATGCTTAGTCTTGAGCCTTTGCTAGAGTGGGCCGTGGGCCGCTGTCTTTCAGGTCCCCAATTTGTCTGTGGTCTTTTAGGCTGCACTGGCCCATTTAGGGCGTCACCATCACTAGCCCCTCAAGTCAGAGATTAAGTGTTTGGGTGCTTCTGGAAGAGGGGCATCTTTGGAAGAAGATGATGTGCTTAATGGGGAATGGCTTGAGAAAGAGCGAAAGCAATGAGAGCTTTTCTTGAGATTTTTTTGGATAGAGTATCATTCTTTTGTGCGCTTGCAAGTATGCATGTCCCCCGCTAGTGGGAGTCAAGAGGTATTTATGATGTTTGAGCCAGCTCAGCCTTGCTTAGGTGACAAGGGTAGCTGATGGCTGTCTGGTGAGATTTGGTTGGCTATTACAGGGATTTCAGATGCCAATTATGGTAACCGTGACAGAACACGATGATTTATTTCTTCTTCATGGTGATGCTAGTGGTGGCGAATATGGCAGTTGCCTTTGTAAGAGATCTGTCGAGTTGGCGTTGCTGTCTCGAGAGAGATCACGATCCAGGATAATATTCAGGATGCTGAGCTATTGGGAGCGATCAAGGGTTGCCCTGCCCTCGTGTGTGGTATTGCGGGTGGCTTGTTTCCAAATGGAAGGCTTCGAGTTAACCTGCTTGGACTGGCGGTTCAGATACTTGGTCCTGAGCCTTAGTGGGTCGTGGGCCGTTATCCTCCGGGTCCCTAGTTTGTTTGTGGGCTTTTGCATGGACGAACCTATTCTCTAGCGTCCCCATTATAGCAACGGATATTTTGTTTTTTATATATTGTCGGACTTTTATTTGTGCTTAATTTCAAAAATTTGAAAGTGTTCTATTAATCACAACTAGTTTTATCCTTACATTTAATCTTGTGATAGATTAATATTAGTGGGAGAGGCTTTTTTTATTATTAAAACTTTTTATGTTTTATCAATAAATATACTGATAGTTTAGATGCAAATTACATGGATGGATACAGCTGTATCACCCTAATATATCTTAGAGGTGATAAAAAAAAGTCTCTAAAATGTTTCTATATCGAAAAAAAAAAAATCTGATCCATGACTATCTAAATTGCAGAAAAATAGAACAGATATTCTAGCAAAGTTACGGCTTCCATTGTTCTCCAATATTTAAAATTCAACTCAAAATAGAGGAAAAAGGATAGCAATGTAAATCCAAAATTTCTTGTAGAGAAAATTGAGTTTTTCTTCACCCCTTACTCTTTCTAAGATAAAAATAGATAACCTACTTAAATTTTTGTCCATCGTGCATTTCTCAAGAATCATTTATATTCTTCCCATTTACTGACATTCTTACGCTATTTAACTTGTTTTTATCAACATTAAAGGTTATGCAGAATTAATGCTCTGCTTCGATTTTAAATGGGCCAGATTTTGGGTTTTGCAGATTGTCGTCATCACTTTGTTATGCTGACAAAAGATACCAAACCCATTTGTCGGACGCTGTGCAATTTGCCTATTCAACTGTATGGTCATCGTTTTCAATTCTAGAAGTTAATAGTTTATTTTAGTATTTAGTAGGTGTATGTGGAAGTTGGTAATGAAATGCTTGAATTTTTTGTGCAATGAAGAATCATGAAATATGTTGGCATTCCTGACTCTTTTTAAAAAGTCCCTGTTTCCCCTTATGGAGTACTTGTCAATAAACTTACTCAAAAATTTATTACGGCCAACTTATATTTATCTCTTAGCTGCTAAAAATGTTTAATTAGCTTGCTCCTTTGTTTCTTTGCTTCTATCCCTCCATTATTGTTTATCCAAAAGGAACACCAGTTTAAAATTTTCCCAACTTGAACAATTTTGAAATGGATCAAATTGCCCCCATTCAATTTCTATGAGAAGTCTGCCGTGTATCCTAAAATAAATGATTGAATTCTTTGGAAGATGTGTTGGAACGTTATTTACCCTTTCCCCTATTTTAAGAAGTATTTTTCTGTAATTTCTGGGATGGAAAATTGTAGTTCAAGCGAGTAATCCACTGCAGGATCTGAAAGATCTGTATGTTTAATGGAAAACTTCTAAAGTTCTTGTGGTAATTGCATGCTGTAACATCTTCATAAGTGGCTTTTTATTTGTTAGTACCCAATAAGGTATCTATAGTATGAACCTAAGAACAATAGACAAATTTTGTTCCAGTTGACTTTTTATTGTTTATTTTTTGTGTTATTGTTGCCCCTCTTTGCTACTATAATTGGGATTTAGGTTATATATTGGTTGCAGTAGTTTGAAGATATGTCCCTCTCTTGGGATAATTTGGTTTAATTTTTATTTCAGAATGTATCATGGCCAATTTAATTGGTCCCCAGACAAACCGTAAATACCTGCAGAAACATATACATCCATAAAGAAAATAGCAGAAACTATACTACGTGTACATCACCACCACCACCACCATCATCATATTTCAGTATATATAACCATCTCAAAATAATATAAAATACTCCATTACATAGAAAATTACAAAACTAAGTCCAAAGGCTCCTCCATCAAAATCTGCAGCCTAGCTGGCTTCTAAGCCTTACTCAGTCTCATCGGGTATAAGGGCGTGCTCATATGGAAGAAAGAAAGTAACAAGGGTGAGCTAAATGCTCAACAAATGCAATATAATCAAAGACAATAAATACTATATGCAAACTAAAGAAGAGGAAGGATATAAAAGCGAAATGAAGATGCATAAACATGAAATATGAATAAATACATTTTCGGAGATTATTTATCTCTCCCATTTTACTTGTTTTTCCTTTAGGTTCCAAAACATGCATAACTTCTTTACTTTGCAGACTAGAGCCAGTAGGCCGCACCAGCTAACGGTGTAAACAAATTGAGGAAAGGAATGTGTATGTCCCCACACATTTTAAGGTGCTAACCACGAACCTCGCATTTAATGTCCCGTGGCGGACGGTATATCTTTCACCCGATATATTGGGCCTGATAACAGATATAGATACAGATACACCACCAGAGCGTCTCCGGTGATCCAGGAGCAATTCCTCGATTTTTCATAGTGATATTTTAAGGCATGTCAGAGAATATTATCCTCTGAAATATAAATCTTTGGTCTAATTCCATAATTACTTATTCTTTAGGGAAGGTTCTAATAGAAACTTATATAGAAGTTCTCACTCTTTGGAGAACGATTAATCAAACTTATTGTATTGTGAAGTTCCATTCAGATACTATGCATATCTATCATAATTCTTGATGCGGATGCAGATAATCATTTTCTTATGTATTCATGATTTCACATACTTTCAATTATATACATAAATCATCATAAAGCTTGAAACTTGTAAAAAATTCTTGCCACCGTGAGCCAAACGTAACTTTAAAGCTTTCGGACAACAAATACCTTCACAATTGCATACAACATAATTTCCGGAGTATATACAAGGTCACATATATAATATAAATGTAGTTAAATATCACAATTCCCGTTCACAATATTTCCGGAATAACTAAAATTTACATATACAAAATATGTGTATAAAAACCAAAAATTCAGAGTGCCCACGTCCATAAGCTAGGGTTTCAAGATTTTAAAGCCAAATCGTTCATGAATCTCAAATAAAACGAGCAAATCTAAGGAGGACACGGCTAAGGATTTCCGGGTGCGAAAACCGCACAAAAGTCACAAATCCGACATGAAATCGAAGTATGTACATGCTCAAATAATGGGTATTACGAAATATAAACTTAATTGGGTATCAGAATGAGGATATCCGAAGAAATAAAACGAAAGTGCAAATAAATAAAAGAGAAGGGTATGGGTGTACTTGCCTCGACTCGATCTACAACCTTTCAAACTAGCTTGAGGCCGGATTCGAACTCGGGAGCCTTGATTTCATCCTCCTCTCTCTTCTCCTTCGCTCTCTCTCTCTCTTCTCTCCCTCTGGACCGTTGGAAATAATGCGTGAAAAATCCTGACACGCTTTTATAATTAGACTGGTGCTCGAGCGCATATCGAGCGCCAAGGACACCGAAGGGCCGCGCTCAAGCGCTCATCGAGCGCGACAATTCTGCCTACCCGTGCCCCGGGCGCGCTCGAGCGTGCCTTGGGCGCCACCCAGGCGCCGAGCGTGCCGACCCCTCGTTCCGCTTCTGATACTAATTTTTCATATACACTTAAGCCTAATTTTGACTATATTAACTTAATTTTCTCCTAATTATTATGTTTTGAAATCCAGAACCTCACATGGCTTGTGAAGAAGCTTGTCGGAGTAGGGGTATCAAAGCTTGTTGACTTGATTTTTTTTGTTGATAAATTTTTTTATCCCCTGATTGAGTTGTGGCATGTTCGGGGAACATTTACTACTTGAATTTCACGAAGATGTAGTGCACCAGTTGTGGAATTTTACGTTGAGCACATTTCTTAAAAATGAAGAGGTGAGGTTTATTGTTGGAGCGGCACCTGAGTAACTTTGATCAAATATTAGATGACTCATGTTGAGTGCTAGTGATGCACCCGAGCGACTTGTTGGGTGTCTCATTATGATTTTTGGATGCTTATTTGTTGATCCTTGGCTATAAATCATCCTCATTTTGCACTTGCATGTATGGCAAATCAAGAAGAATGAGTTGAAGTAAGGGACTCGTTGAGAGCACTTTTACTTCCTATTCCTTCTGAGATATTCTTATTTTAGCGTGGTGTTGCACATGTGAAGGTTTATGTCGTTGGTATCCTCAAGGAATTTTCATATTCCAAATCTTCCTGTGTAAGGCGTAAGTGTACTGATGTAGGAAAGGTAAAGCTATATGAAGGACTAGGGGTTTCTTGGTTCGTGGTTGGGGAGAGCCAATTTGAAGAGTATTTTTTGGTGGGATCACATTCTAGGAGTGTGTCGGCTAAAGAAGCAGTGTGTTGTAACGAGTTGTTGTAATTCAATTTTCTTCTTATAGTTGAAGCTGCTTTAAGGTGGCTTTGGAGTAGCATTGAGGTTTTTACCCATCTGAGGTTATTCCTCCATCAAATTCCTATTTTAATTGCACTTTGATTTGATTTTAGTGTATATATTTTTTGAATTTTTTGTTAACGGGTAATTGTGATAATTGAACTATATTTACCTATGTATATGTTATGTATATCAAACACTCAATTGTTTTTGCTTATTCGTCCATTTCTCAGTTTGAAAGTCAAAATCTTTTCTGTCACTTAAGCATCCCAATTGCATAGGTTACACAATCACTACGGGTGCCCATTTTATGGTTGCCAGCATTTTAGGGTGTTTGTATTTTTGGCTAGTATGTTATTGAGTTGAAGATGAAGCTCGATGAGAAATTCATTACAGTGGATTATCCTCAAACTCTTTACCCTAAGCTTCATGAACGATACCAACATAGTGATGGATTTGTTGTATGCCATACTAAGCAATTTATAAGGTTATGAGCCAAATGAGCGTGGAATAAATGATGATCTTGTTGTGGTGAGATACTCTTGTGGATTGAATTGTAGTTTGTGTTATGAACTTATGTTACATTCTATCCAATCCCTTGAGGTGGCACAGCAAATTGCTCAAAAGAGGGAATGTTTTGAAACAGTTGAAGGAAAGATGGGGTCACATGTCAAAAAAGGTGTAACGTTTGAGCATGCAAATGCACATGTTTGTGGTGGGATTAAGGAACAAGGGAAAACTATTTCTTCTTCAAACATCAGGTGCTTTATATGTAATGGACATGCCCATTGTTCTTAGTATTATCGACAAATAAAAGATGAAGTCTTGGTAATGTGTTGGGAGACATGGAGGAGATTAAGCTATTTATAGAGAAGGACCTGAGGTAGCCAATGAAGTGGAATTTTGTGATTCTAATTTGGCGACAATTCAAGAGGATGATCATTGATTAAGAAGCTACATAAAAAAAAAAGCCATTTCTTGTCATGTGGTAATAAACGTGTACTAATTATTGTTGGTCTAGTTCAAATTTTGATGCCCACTAGGTGTCATGGTTACATGACCCTTGTCCCTATAAGGTGTCGTGGTTGAAGAAAGAGGGTGGAGTCATGGTTACTTAACAATGCAAAGTTAAATTCTGTGTTTGAAGTTATGAAGAAGAAATTTGATTTGATATTCTCCCTATGAATCCATGTCACTTTTTTCTTGGAAGGCCACTACATTGAAAGAAGGGGTGAAAGTGCACACTAGATTGAGGTTTATTTACATGTATATATTAGATTATTTTTTAGTATTAAAACTATTATCCAATCGTTAGCAAAAATGTGTCATTGTGTATCCTAGGGTTTATTCTTATAGTATATCCTAAAAGATTCCATCAATCCCCCTGAAACTGAAGTATAGATGATAATAATTTCCAACTTGTTATAAATATTTTTAATTCAAACTCTAATTTAGGACCTATTCAAAATGTCTGTAGCATGATCTCCAATCCTTACATAATGAATGTAACTTTTGCCCCGTTGGAGTTTCTCACTAACAAAATGATAGTGTAGCTTAAAATGCTCTATATGCTTGTGAAATAACGAATCTGATGTAATATAGATGACTACTTGATTATCCTACCACATTTGAGATGACTTAGAATTGTTACAACCAAGCGACTCAAATTATTGTTGAGGCTCCATAACTTTACAGATTACATGTGTTAACATATAATCTTTTGATTCTATACTTGACCCGACTTTTACATTTTGTTTTTTTCCTTTTTATGCCATGAGGTTTCTTGTAACAAAAATCCAATAGCTAGTGGTAAACTTTCGATCATATGGTGATCAACATAATCAATAGTAGAAAAACTCTCAACCTAATTACAATCATAATCCTTGTAATTGAAGCATTGCTTTAGTGTTCCTTTAAAATATCACACAATACATATGACAAACTTCCAATGAGGACACGAGGATAGGATAGAAGTTGACTTATATTACTAGCCGATAAGGTAATATCTGGATGAGTCTTATCAAGGTGATTGAGTTTACTAGCTAATTTTTAGTATTTTTTCGGTTTAGGAAGGATCTTCCTATTGTCTGATAATTCTTTAATTCTTATATCTATGGGAGTGTAGAATGGCTTTGAGTCGACCATACCAATTTAATTAAGTAACTTCAATATGTAGTAACTTTGTGACGGAAAAATACCATGACGGTATCTACGTATTCCAATGCCAAAAAAATAATGCAAACCTTTCGGATCTTATTTCTGAAATCGTCTTTGGAGGAAAAATTTTATTTTTGCATTGTCAATTCTATCGCTACCAATGATCACAATATCATCTACATGCACAATGAAATAAATGGTTGACGCTACAGTAACAATACAATATATAGTTATTGTTGTGATAACGAGAAACCTAAACTCATACTAAGCATCTCTGAATCTTCCAAACTGTTTACGGGGATTGTTTCATACCATAAAATGACTTCTTCTGCTACTAAATATATCCAAATTTCCTCTAAGTGATAAACCTTAGAGGTTATTTCAAATAAACCTTATTCTGGAGATCACTATGTTAGAATGCGTTATTGGCGTTTAATTGCTATAAAAGTCAGTAATGAGTTACAGCAAACAAGATGAATACCCTAACAGACGTTAGCTTTGCGATAGAAGAGAAGGTGTAAGTATTGTCCATCCCATTAATCTAAGCATATCTTTGCCACTAGATGTGCTTTTAACTGAGCAAAAGAACTATTTTGATTGATTTTTGTTGTGTAAACTTTATATGACTCAATATCTTTGTTTTCTTGGAGGTAAATAGACTAGTTCCTTAATGTGATAATGCTTAAGTGTAACCATCTTTTCATCTATAGGAATCTATCTTGCAAGATAAGAAATATCCTTAAATACAGATCGAGATGTACTAGTAGGGTCCAAGGCCGAGGCAAAAGCTCGTTGTGAAGATAAAACACCTTCATCTGATATTGTAGCAGATAAAGGATGCTGCTTAAAACTGCAATGACTATTTTGAGATGCAATTAAAAGAATTGAATTAGTTCTTGGATCAAGAACAATGGCATCGATAGGAAAAATACCTTACTTTATTGTGGTCGGCTCGAGATCTATTTTCGGAGAGGAACCGAACATCTGAGATGGACCATAAACATATGTCTAAGTGACATGAGGATGTATAGCACTGGACAACCTCATATGCAAAAGGAGATGGACAACCTCGTATGCACACCTTGGGAAAAATACTTGGAGATGGACTTGTTATAGATACATCGTGACAAAAATATATAGACTCATGAAATGTGATATTAGAGGATACTTAGAAATGTCCTAAACTTGGAGAGAAACACTGATATGTTTTTAAGTATGAGGATATTCAAGAAAAAAACACTGTGGAGATTTGGAATTAATCTTTGTCACTTGAAGTCGAATATTACAAATATAACATATACAGTTGAACATCTTTGTAGAAGGAAAGTGTAGTGGTTTTTTTGGAAATAACAAATGATAATCGTAATATATCTTGTGGCATCTGATTAATAAGATAATAAACTACTAACAATTCATTACTATAAAAAGGTTTTTGGTACTTCCATTTAAGAGAGCACAAGCAGCCTTTATTAACTTCCTATTCTCCCTTTCAGCCAATCCATTCCATTGGGGTGTATTGAGATAATACGTTTCATTAAAAATCTCATATTGAGAGAGGAATGATGAAAGAGAAGAAGAAAAACATTCATGACCATTGTTATACTGTAAAGTACATATAGAAGTAGAACTCACTTAATATAGAGTATAACATGGAGCAATTTTTCATTAAGTATAGCTAGATAAATTGTGAATAGTTATTAACAAATGTAACAAATTAACAAAGTTACATTTTTTGACGACATTGGACTCGTTTCCTAGACATCTAAGCATATTAATCTAAAAGGGTGGGGGGAGTGAATTTACGTGAGGCAAATATGACCTACGGTGGTGTTTAATAAAGTGATGTGACATATTAAACAAGTTTGGAATAAATATTGTAGTTGGACATAACTTTTTTTGACAAGAAAGTGATGGATGTCCCCATCGACAGTGAAAATAAATGGTATAAAATCGAAATAAACCGATAAAATTGTAATGCTCACTACCATTAATCTTTCTGGCAGTATGGTTTTGAAACTCACCATGAATGGGAAATTATACTCTATAATAGTCATTCTGTTCTATAGACTTACTAATTGGTGACTGATTAAATAGAAATTTTGGTAATTAAAGTATCAACGAGAGATGTAGTGTCGGTGTTATATATATAGAACCAACTCCCTCAACCATTGTAGAAGAGTGATTAGCCAAAATATGGTTTGGAGCAATGGAGCATGGTTGATAATCAGATAAAATGTGTATTAACCTAGTCGTCTTTTTGGAGGCATCGGAGTCAATGACTTAAATTGGAGAGGGAGCTCATAGGCAAGCGGCGTGAGAACTAGATTGAGCAAGAGTTGTAACAATATGATTAGGAGTTGTACTTTGAATTTGACATGGCTAAAATTATTTTCTGATGTAAATTACTCCGAATGCTGAGTAGTGGTCGGAATGTCAATCTGCATGGCCATAATTTACGAAACCATTTCATTGCTCCTAATCAATAACATGAACTTTTACATATTGATTTGCAAAGATTGCCATCTACGATACCGACCCTTTTGTTTCATTGAGTGCAAGAAGAATTCATAACAAATTTTCTCAGTGAGCATACCTATGCAAATATGACCTTAGATTAAACGCGAGAGGAGGTTGAATGCTCTCAGATTCTTCAATTTGAAGCAAGTATAGCAAATCTTAGGTTCTGAATAAGAATTTTAGATTTAGGAAGTGAATATCACATGACCTTTAACACATAAATTAATGTGCGGCTGTTGCTCCAATTTGGGAGGTGCATTGATTGTTGAAGTTAATGGTCTTCGACAATGGCAGTGGGTCGTTTTGGCTTTGATGGCATGGTGATAATAAGAAGAAAAGAAGAGAAGAGAACACAAATATTTATATTATGTTCATTTACAAATCTTTATAGAATTATTTACAAGGATAAAAAATATTAATCTAACCTTTTATAGAATATACTAATAGTATATCCTGAAGTATATTTTTATAGCACTGATGCTGGGAAGGGGAAATAGGGGACAGAAAGAATAAGCAATTGGGAGAAGGGGAAGAAACAGCAGAGGGAAACCAAGTGGAGAGAAGTAGAGATCATTAAATAGATAAGGAAATCACAATTACTCAATACAAATTTAATTTATCAATATCTCTCCAATAATAAAGTTACAACCCCTGCGTATAGGAACACTGCTACTAGGTTAATTAGAAAATAAATATAATTTTCTAACGTATGTTATCTTAAAATAAAATAATAATAATATGATATGATTTTTTGAAATCCTTATTAAATAAAATCTCTTAATGGCATAAAATCTATCAAATAGAATCAAAATAAATTAAAATAAAATCGTAATTAAAGAAAAAAAATCTCTTCGATTTTTGAAATGTTCGTAATGTCCACATCAACTCTCCCAGGGCAGTTGTGATTTGAACTCGGTGAGTAAAACTCATGTCATCAATATCCACAAGTTGAGTGGCTGTGTAATCATCCGCTAACGCTTGTAGACATATATGAGTGGGGGTTTAAATCGAACAGTGCCACCAACTCCTCCGGAGGCAGTAGAATTTGGGCCTGGAGATGAATAATCCTGCTTACTCTGATAGAATTTTAAAATATCTTGACCTTACTGTTGTAGTGTTTCTTAAGTAATTTAAGCATTCTCGGACTCTGATCAACCAACCCTGTGAATAACGAAGCACTAAATCGTTCCATTTCTGGTAAACATAATTTGCTCATTTGGAAAAATATCAATTGTATTTTTGTGGGCAGGTAGAGTGGAGAATTTTTTAAGAGTCAATGAATAATTAATATGTGGTGCACCCGGGTTTACTTTAAATGGATCAGTTGTGGGCTTGAAACTATCACTATAAGCGATTAAATATTTGATATTTGAAGTATTATGAAAATCAAAATGAGGTGGAATATCAATAAATGTGTACTTGATCCAATTCGCTTGCAAAATTTTAAATGAACCAGTATTATGAGCCAAAAATTTAGAAAAGGACCAATTGGGCACCGCTCTAGCATAATTTGAACCATAATATAATTCTTGACATTAAATTTAATGTGCATTATTTGCTTCTAATTATTTATTGACATTGATATGTAAGTCATGATGATATTGTGTGAAAATTCAGCAAAGATAGACACACTACCGTGGGGGTTTGGTTGTCCGTTTTGTAAAGTTAGAAGGATTTTGCTAAAATTAGGGCAAGATTTTTATTCTTCTTTGTGTTTTTTAAATTTAACAATCTTAATTTGAACTGTAGATAGTAAGGACAATCAGTGGCTCAAGGATCAAACATTTGGTTCTCGACTCCTTTGTTAAGTTTTAAGGTAAAAAAAAAATATGCTTGTAAATATGCAATCCATCAACCTTGCCCATTATTTAATGTCTTTTGTGAGGTAAGGAGACGAAGAGTTTCATAATCAGAATGAATGACAAACTCCTGAAAAAACAAGTAATGGCGCCAATATCGTAAGGTCTGTACAACTTCACACAGTTTCTTATCATAAGTAGAGTATTGTTAATTAGTATTATTTAACTTTTTACTAAAGTAGGCAACCGCATGCCGTTGCTGACTGAGAATGCTTGTTCCTACACCTAAGGCATGTCGACTTAAAATACCTTAGAGAAATTAGGGAGCTGCATGATAGGGGTTATCGTCATTCTTTCTTTTATAATTTTGAAAGTTTTGGCAGAGTTAGGAGATCAAGTGAATTTGTTTTTCTTCATGCACTCAATGAAAGGAGTCATGATTGTGCTAAACTCCTAAATGAAATCGCTGATGAATGGTAGCTAAGCCGTGAAAACATTGAACTTCATGGGCAGACTTGGGTTCTGGCAAATATATGCTCTTCGCTAGGTTAATGGAGACAGTTAGAAAAAGCAATAAAGCCCAGGAAAACTATCTTATCTGAATAGAAGGTACATTTCTTAAGATTGACAAACAAATTGTCTCTTCAAAGGCAAACTTATTTGAGATGATTTAAATATTGCTCCGTATTCTTACTATAATTAAAGATGTCATCAAAATAAACTGCTTGAATGGCTGTAAAGCTTGGACATGACCCTCATAAAGGTACTAGATATCCCAAAATGTATGACTAATCATTCATAAAGGCTGTTGTTCGTCTTGAATGCTATTTTCTACTCATCCCCTAGACAATATTTGATTTCGTGAGAACCACTTTTTAAATCTATTTTAGAAATATATCTAGCACCAGCCACAATATCTAACATGTCATCAAGCCTAGGGATCGTAAAAATGATATTTTACGGTGATTTTGTTTATGGTTCTACCACCCACACGCATCCACCACAATCCATCTTTCATTGATGTCAAAAGAGCTGGTGCTGCACATGGACTTATGGTCTCTTGATTGAATTTTTGGTGAAAGAGTTCCTCTACTTGTCTCTGAATCATAGTATGCTCAGTGAGATTCATCCTATAATGAGTTTGATTTGGGAGAGATGCACCCGAAACAAAATCTATATATGTTGAATGTCGTGTAAAGACAGTAAGTGATTAGGGATGTCCTTGGGAAAGACATTTTGAAAGTTTTGAAGGACTTGACAGGCCTCATTGGTTATCAACATGGAAGAATTCAAGAAGACTTTGAGAATAATAATGGTAATCATGATAGACTTACTTATAGCTGCACATTCAAATGTTGTAGGGCTAATGATATCTAATCCTTTTGCGACTACCATAACCTTTTTTTTTGTTGGGCGTCATCAATTTTAAGGGTAAAGGATAGCGGTAAATTTTTCTTGCCTTGTGAACAAAAATGGAATAACTTTGGATTGTTACATTCAAGTTGTATAGCCACAGTTGCCTGAGAATCACAATACCCAATGGACCTTACTCACGTCTATTGGAATAATATTGCACCAAATATGATCTTTGTATTTTAAGAATTGAATGAGTGTAGACAACGTACCTTAAAGGTTATAGATGATTTGGATATCGGACAACTTTTAACACCAAACAAGAAATAGTATTAGTCGAGACTGCAATAATGCAACTATTGCTATCCATGATATTCTTACAACATTTCTCATTCACTTTGATATCAGTGTAAAGTTTAGCCTGACAACGTCAATTATCAATTCCTTTGGATTGCGTCAAAGTACATCTTACAATGTACTGGAATGGCGTTTCGGGGGAGGAAGAGCGGGGACCTTGGCTAGAGTAATTAGTCCTGATGCAGCCCACGAAAGTGTCAATTTCATTGCCATCCAAGTTATCAAACTTCTCTAATTTGAGTTCATACACTTGTGTTTCAATGGGTTCCTCATTTGTTCCGTCTTGGATGTGATTTGTCTTGACGATGACAAGAAAGGTTGTGGCGGTGGTCGTCGATGGCAACGTAGAGGATGGTTCTAGTGAGTTTAAGGAGAGAATGAGGATGTACAATGATTTTGGTGGTTTTGGTCACCACAATTGATCTTCTTCCTCCTATTGCTATGTTGGCTACTGATACAACTACTTTGCCTCTCTCTCTCTTTGATTTTTGTCTTTGTAACAATCTTTTTCAACAAATTTTTTACACGATGTTTTTTTTAACCAACAATTGTTTTACTCAGAGATGGGGAAAAATGTTTTTTTTTCTTGGTTTCTAAATAAATGCAAAGTAGAAATGAATGATATATTTTGCTTGCTAGAAGATGGTGCGTGCTACTTGTTGAGGTGAGGGACGGGGGGTAGTGGAGTAAGCAATAATGCTAAATGGTGAGATAGTTTAGAGAAAAAAAATATAGGTTTAGTCATTGATATCAAATTTGATGTAAGAAATGGAAATTAGAAGATGGGAAAGAAATACAAAAAGACAATAGAGAGGGGGAAAGTAGAGATTAATAGAGATTGAAAGAAATCTCAATTACTCAACATTTATTTAACTAATTAATGTCTCATGAATAATAGAATTAGGTCCCTTATATAGTAGAATCCTGCTCCTAATAGAGTTATGAAATTAAGGTAATAGAATTAAGTTAATTAGGACATAAATGTAAACTTGTAAGGAACAACATTTTAAAATGAAGAAATAATATGATGTAATTTCCTGAAATCCTCATCAAATAAAATTTCTCAATAACATATCTCAATGAAATAAAATCTCTTAAGTAAAATCAAGATAAAGTAAAATAAAGCCTTTTTTATTTTTAGAATATTCGTGATGCCCGCATCAAGTATAATTTAATATATTTTGAGAAATGGAATTGCTCAGCATATGGGGAGAAAGAACACTCACTATCCTGTTTTTCAACCTGTGATGTGCAATTTGAAAACTCATTGAGTCTGACTTGTTACATAGAGTTTGAGCATGCTTTCAAAGCGCAACAAATAACCTATACATTTGAAGTCATAGGGGGTAGCAAGGATGGCTGTGTCCATGTTAGTAATAAAGTTCAAAACCTGCTTGAGAAATTTAAAAGCTTAGCTCTTGAAGAAATTCCGGATGGTTTGTGTTGCAACTGCATTTTTTGTTAAAGAAGGGATAACCAACCACATCACTAACATAGCTCTTCGTGAAACATTTGATTCCTAATTGAAGAAGTTACCAACCAAACTACCAACTACTCCGTTAATCATTATTTTTGCATTATAGAAGCAATTACAAGAGCAGTGACCTACTCCATTAATGAAAGCCCCTGCGTAGCTCCTGTCATGTTCTCAGCACGTTCAGATGTTAAATATTAATTAATGGGAAACTTGAAGAATAACAATCCATAATACAATGAAAAATGTAAATTACCTAAATTCGAGTTGAACATACCAAACTATTCCAACAAGTTTTTTTTTTTTAACAAATATTTTTATATGTAAACATAATAACTAAAAATATTAGTTTATTCTATAAAAAACCAATTACTCCTTCAAACCTTCGATAGAAGCAATTGAAATTTCAAAACACTTAGTAAAAGGCATATTTATAAAACGATAATTGTAGCTTAGCGGCGAAGTGAGACATGTTTGATAGTAAACAAGAAACGTAAGCAAAAATAAAAGGAATCTAAAATAGACCAATGAATAGGTTTATAAATAGTTTCCTTAAATGTCTGATCTAACAGAATAGACTTCAAAATACTCTGAAATTTCTTTCATTCTCTGTCTCGCTCCTATTCTTCATCGTCTTCTTTTTTCCTCTTATATTTTTCTCTCTTCTCTCATTTCTTCCCTTGAAAATGATGAAAAACAGTGAGCAGGTGGCTTTATATAATACAATTGGCGCACGAACACCAGAAAAGAACTCATCAGGTGCCCTCTTTTCTACCTGATTTGTATACGAGGATTGTATCAAGTGTGGCTCAGGTGGCAATATGCTATGCAATTGGTTCATGGGCATTGCAATAGGGGCATCTCATTCATCACTTATTTTGCCAAAAACATGCATACGGGTCCTATAAGCGTTGTCACGCACTGGCCTGATTCCTTAATTTAATTTTGTTTGCAAAATTTTATCAAACATATTTTTTTTTGAAATTGGCCCGAATTTTTATCAATGTTGTCATGGATAATAAATGAAAATTAGGCGTTGTAGCCTTCGTTAACCATGCTGCTAGCCTTCACTTGCAGAAGAGACGAGACAATGGGTTTGCCAGCATAAATAAAGAAGAGGCGAATGCTCTAATGAGCATACTTGGAGATAATTCCAGTTGGTAGCCACAACCCTTTATCATTTTCCAACTGACCAACAACTAGAGGAGCACTACCTTTAGCTATTCTTCAGAGTTAGATCTTAATAAGGATCGTTGTTCCTTTGAATCAGTGAGCCACTCCAAATTAGTGATTCATCGAATAAGTTCATTCTAGTTACCAGGATGTAATTTCCTCCTATAGCAAAATATTTCAGTAGTGTAATTTTATTGTGGATAAACTTTTGTTCTTATTAGTGCTATGGAAACTATAGTGGAGGAGTTTTCCTTGAATTAAAATCCATCATAGACAAGAGATTTGGAAACCAAAGCAATCAAATGTTGAGTAGTGGACAAATAATTGGTGAGCTTATTGGGCAGCTATTGCTACAGGAGACTCGTGTAACATTCTTCATTCTAAGCAAAGCATTAGAAAGTGGAGGGAATGTCGGTGATGCTAAGTCCACTAATGTTTGGACACCAAGTGTATTAACACAACCACTATCACTTCTATCCATCATAGTGGATTCTCAGACATAGGTTCTAAAAAATGTTACAATAGCATCTGAATTGTTGTCTTGGAGTTTGACGAAAAGATTGATCTCGAAACGTATATTAATTGGATTGATGCTTTAGGATCTTTCTATAATGGAAAGGCGATGATCGAAGACCAGAGAGAATGGTTCCTTGCTATTGTGTAATCTGAAGATGAGCTATTATGCTAGGAACATTTTCAAAATAGTTGAGAACGATGAGGTCCACCGTTGTGTTGTTTATTGTCATGAGATTCTTTTATGGAAGTTCCATCATTTTAGGTAGAACTACGACCATGGTAATCTATTGGAATCATCGCCGCATAGATCTTTGAGAAACTTATGGTCAATTGGTTGCAAGGTACTTATGTGGGTTCAAATTTACTATTGATGATGAACTTGGTTTGCATGATCTGACCACGTTAGAGGGAGGCTTTCAAACTGTCCTTTTGGTCGAGGCAAAATTTAAGTAGAAGGACTTGGTAAAATTATTGTAGGAATCATTCAAGATAGCTGGCTGACTCAACGTTATATCAAACTACACTTACCAGTTGATGAATGATGGATGAAGTACCGTGTTAATTTCCCCAACCCCATGCTAGCTTCAATAATCGAAAGTAAAGCTTTTTGTGTGGGAAAACTTGGCATTGATCTTACGCCTACGCGTAACGGGAAATGAAATTCTTGTAAATCTGCTTGATGAATTAAGCTATCATTTTCTTAGGGAAGACAACAATCCTGAGGAAGAAGTCAATTGTCGATAAGAAGTTTGTGAGCTAGATTGTGGGTTTGAATTCTTTATCGGAAGAAGATTTTGTGACAACCCTTCAGCTCAACAATATTGGAAATTGGCCAAGGAGTTACATTTTTCCATATGTAAGGGATGACTAATGGATAAAGGTGCATAGTGGTGGTTGATTTCGAAAGCTGTGCTAATTTAGTCATGAAAGAGAGAGTGGATATATGAAAGTTGAAACGTGAAGCCCTCCTTGGAGTTTATAAAGTTTAAAGGTATAAAAAGTTGGGAAATATGAGATGAAGATTGTTGCATGGTTTGATTTCCATCAAAAATTGTGAGGATGGAGTGGAGCTTGAGACTATTCCAATGGATTCGTGGAAAATTCGACTGTGAAGGTCATGGCAATACACTCGATGAGTATAACACCGCAACTACATTGCCACCTAATTGTTTTGTTGAATAGAATCATGTATTAACTTCGTGTTGCTTGAGTGAGCCCTATTATAGCCCAAAAAGAGCCTTATAAACTCCTTTCGTTAATGAAACTTGAGGAGGCTATATGGGACACATTTCCTAGGCACTAATCACATGTGCTACGAGTTTGGAAGAACTATGCCATATACATGTGGCCATAAATAAACTGATCACCGGGTCTCTTGCATAGTGTCAGTGGAGTCGTACAATGAACAACTCTCTAAAGGTGTATCCAACAAATTGACCTAATAATAGGTTTTGCTTTACTAAGAATAATGTCCTAAAAAATAGATCACTAACATAGATCACTATTTATCAAATAGCTCTGTGGATGAACCATTTGGTCTTTTATTTTCCCTACTATGCTAGAGTTCTTAGGAGCATCACTACCTATCAAAGTTGGTTTATTCATAAAAGTCCTAATCCATGTGCGGTGGCTGCATTACTAATAAGAAAATGTCGCAATTCTCAATTCATTGGTATTATGCTTGACATGCTATAGAATGCACAAGTGCGGTTAGCATGAATTTGGCTTGGCAATGAGTGGTAGACAACATTCGATCTGAGATGGCCTTTGTAAGAGACTTGTAAATGCTTTTAGCATATCAAACGCCTCGAGTACCTTCATGTGCCCGATGAATCATCTTTGATTCCATTAGTGAGAAGCTCTCTTGGTTAACTATCCTCCATTAGTGATTCGTTTTGAATTTTAGCACCCCCATCGCAAGATGAATGGATTGCATGAAAGTTGGAGTTTTTTTCTTACACAGCCGCAAAAGATAGCTTGCAACTGATCGAAAGAATATAAGAAGGCCCTTATGTTCGCATTGCCAGTCTTCAATAAAGATTTCATTATTGAATGTGAGAACTGTCATATCGGAAATGGAAATTGTTTCAACCAAAAGGGGGCATGATTCTATTTTTTAGTGAAAAACTAAGTAATGCTTGGAAAATCTACTCAATATATGCCATGGAGTTTTATGTTGTACTATAAGCTCAACGATTTCGGAGTTACTTCCTAATTCACCAGAATTTTTTCCTACAATTGCACCATAAGGCTCTACGCTTCACGCACAAAAGAATCTAAATTTGAGATATGCTGAATTGATACACCTTCACGCTTCTTGTCTCTTTTCTTTAGGAATTCACCTGCATGCCTAAGTATGATTAGTGAATAATGTACAAAGTTGTTGATGTACTTACTCAAAAGGTATGTCTCCTCAAATTGACTTATGAAGTAATCGGAACTGATTTTCTTCTTGATGACTACCATTTCTACTTGCACTTCTCTGAAATGATATAGGCAAGCTTCCAAGATAAGGATGGCCATATTGGCATTGTGGTTGGCTTCCTATTTCAAGGAATAAATTTTAACTTCCCAGAGGACCTCTTAGGATCGATGTTATCTCGACACTTTGTAAGGACATGACTTTAGCCTTGGTAAATGAAAGATATTATTTGACTAAGATTATATAAGATGTTGATTGATTTTTCAAATGATGGTGGTTTGTGAAAGAGCAATGGGGGAAAGATGAACCAAGGACTTTATGAACCCCTTTCTGTCCTAAATCCCCTTCAGAGGACCTCAATTTGGACTTCGTAATTGAACTTCCAAAACCCCCTATGGTTACGATTTGATGTTTGTGGTGGTTGATTATATAAAAAATATTATTGTTGTGTCATGGGTTCATATATCTGTCTCATTACGATATTATCACGCTATCATGAAATTTATGTATTGGAAGTTCCAACACCTATATTTCTCATTTTATATACATCTTATCGGCTGATATTTCCATCAATGGTTAAACATCCACATCAAGGAAGGAACTTTTACGTATCACTTTGGGGAAGAATTCTAATTAAATATGTTTATGTTTCTGTTCAATGTTTTGGGGAAATTAGGAAATGTAACATGAAGAAGTTGTTTTAGTTATTTAAAGTTTTTGTTAATTGGCTAAGGTTTTTCCAGATCTTGGGGGAACTTGTTTTAAAAAATAAATACTTATTATTATTATTATTTGAAATCTTGTGTAGCATGGTGTTTGTTTGGGGCTTATGTTGGATTTATGGATGTGGCCTTTGTATGCCATGCCGATCATGATTGGTAAGTGGAAAAGCAAGCAATCCATTGTCACACTGAGTATTACCCCCAAAACTATAACTTCTTGATGTATTTCATTTATGATTGGGTGTGGGACTAGCAGTTTAGTTTAAGTCAAATTTCATTGATATCAATTATCGAGGTTATTAAAGGCTTTTAGCTTTATTTGTTAATGACAAGTGTAGTTTGTTTCAATGTTTCATCCGTTGAACTAGTGTAATGTATGCAGTCTTGCCCATTATTTTCCCCTAAGCTTGATCACTTAACTTCTAATTTAAATGGTAACTCGTTTTTGCAATATGGCATTTTGTTGCCTTCTTGTTGTGTAAATTATTATGTCCTTGAATGGAAATTTCTTATCTCGTGATATTTTACATTGGTTACCCGAGCAATAAAAAAGTTATTATAATAACACGAAACACCTATTATTCGTAATTGTATATTAAGAGCATGGGAGATTATTTCAATCTGTTTGTGACCATAAATTTTTTAGTGTATTATTATTAACACTTTTGTATATTTTACCCATTATTCAGGTCTTCCAATTGGAACATCACTCAAATGATTGCCTCAAGTTCTGTGGAGAGCTTATCAGAATTGAGTCATTTTCTTATGTACCCTGCATTTGAGAGCTCTCATCAAAAGAAGGAGTGGGGACGGTTCCTAAATTTTTTATACAATTATAGTAAAGTAAGTCTTGAACTTTTTTAAAAACCGGACGTCTTTCTTTGGTTTTAT
>JAOVVI020001306.1:0-25047 GCA_028571085.2 Nepenthes alata | reverse complement strand
GATCGAGCCAAATCTCATAACATATTAAACATTTTGATCATAATTTTATTTATTTCTAAGGTTAAATAATGATGTTTGATAACTATGTGTAACATTTAGAGTGGGAATTGGTTTTTCAATTATAATATGTAAGATTATTTAGAAAATTATTTAATAACTATATATAACCAAAAATATATATTGGGTCAAATCTTATCACATGATAAAACTTTTTATGAGTGTCAGTGACTATTTAAACTCGTTGTCTTACTTAGAGAATTTTATTATGTTACCTATTTTTAAAAAAAAAAAAGAAATTATAATTTATATTATAAAATTGCACCATAAATTAATACTTATATGAGTGATATTACCAAAAAATTAAAAAAAAAAAAGGTTAATACTAAATAGTGAAATTAACTAAGACATTGAAAAATTGTTATATATAAATATATAATCATCTAGCCACCATCGGTTACAATTTTTAATTTCTATAACAACCATATTTTATAAAAAAAAATATTGCCTAAATTTATTTATAAATAAGAATTTATATAAAAGTTTACCTTGAAACATTGATGATAGACAATATTACATAAAAAATTTAAAGATTAGTATCAAAATTTTTAAAATTTATTTTGGTAAAAAAAAAAATTCATTACAATAACAGTCAAGTCATTTCTTACGATGTTGGACTCAAAAACTCAGTGGACTCCAATCAAGTCATTTATTTTTGTTCAAAATTTATAATTTAATGATAATAATAGAAATCCAATTATAATTTCAATATGATTAAAATTAGACTCGGAGTTTGAGCTCCTAACTCCAATTGTTCATTACAAGCAGGCCCTTATGATTTAACAAGTCTCATTATTATAATTTATTGTATAATATAACCAATAACACAGGATCAAATACGAAATGATTTATTGAACCATACTCATGATTAATTAACTATGACTAATAAACCATAATTTTGTGGCCTAGCTACTGTTATCAACAAATCATGCCAGGCAAAATGATCCAACTAATGCCACCATAGAAGGATAATAATATAGAAGATGATTAGGAAATAGGAGATTCGTTTGACATTTGTCACTGTACATATACGTACGTACACTATTCATAATACATTCTGATATGTACATAGATCCAAACTTTGAACGGATTCGAATTCATCTGGATGGTTAAACCGATTTTGTTCCGTGAGCGCGAATCCTATACACCACTAAAAAGCACAGGAGGTCAGCGTATCGGCAGAAAGTTGTCCCACCGAAAACACTCCGACGCTCAAGTCAATAAAGAGCATCCGATGATCGAAATGTAACAGAAACTGAGAAAAACGAGAGAAGGACATGAGTAGATGGATCTCCAGATATAAGATAGGCCAAAAGCCGTCGTCTTAGATCTGGAGGGTGGGAAGATAATGAACGGCCATCAATAGCACGTTGCTGCCTTAGGAGTTTTTTGGGAACTCCAGCATAGAGATGAGGATCGTTTCTGCTGAAGGTATTCGAGTCCGTAAGAGTTTACGTGTGTTCTTACGTAACTGAAAGAGTATGCAATTAACAGTATCTTTGAAAGCGTGACAGAAAGTATAACAGAAAGCATGCTTTGAATGATAATTCAATGACTTATTTATGATTAAGAGGGTGATATTCCTTCATTGGAAGGAGCGATCCCCCTGTGAACCTTGGCTAGCTTGCCTTCTGGAGCAAACGCCAATTGCCAAGTTGAGGGTGATAGCTTCCTTCTGAAGCGGCCAATAGCTTTCTAAATCGACCACCTTCTTTCTGCGTATATTACTGTTGGAGAGACCCAATTGGCAAGAAATTGAAAAAATCTGGCGCCTTCATTATATGAAAGGCACCAATTTTGTTAATATCCATTTTGGGTGCAAGCTGAAATCGTGAAAGATGCCTGAAAAACCGTTGGTGGCCATCTGATGAATCGTAGGCCCAAACGGACCAAGCCCATTACCATGAAAAAGCCTCTTTGGGCCTAACGTGCAAAACGCGGATGGTCAACGTTCAGTTGACCGTCTGCGAGCGAGTCGGCCGCCCGGATAATCAACGCCAATGTTAACCGTCCTAGGCCTCTCAGCTTCTGAGCCCGTTCTCTGAATGGGTCGTCAAAGTGTTGACCGTCTCTTTTGGGCTTCCGTTGACTTTCTTTGGGCAGCTCAATATTGGTATACCCATCACATTCACATCATCGATCTTGAAAGATATAAACCGAACGAAATGTCTCTAGGATTTGGAGGGCTAACTACACGGCAAGACGCTTAGGCAACCTAGAAGACTCCGGGATTTTTAACCAACAAACAGAAGTGAATGATCAAACATCTGAACTTTCAACACGCTTAATAGATGTCGGGAACGAAAGAAATCAAATATTAATATAAACATTCAATCACACATCATGCACCAAAATTGTAACAACGCGTAACAAAGAAATTAACAAGCAGTTTTGATGATGGGAAGAATCTAAAATGGGTAAAATCTATGGGGCTATAAAACAGATTTTCACTATAAAAACAAAGTCAACTCACAGCCAGTACACCAGCTGACAGACTCCTAAAGCCAGAAATCTTAACCTTCCTAGTGCTTCTGCTTATAGCTGGCCCTTTTTGTTCTCGGTGGCACACGAGCTTCACCAACAAAGACAAAATAGAGAATGATCCATGGGATATCAACAAGATAAACTTCTATCTTTGCAGCTCCACGTACATAGGAGGTATAACTTACAAGGATCATAGAAGATGAAACAAGTGCACTTCAATGCTCTTTCTCACTTTCAGTTCATATCCTTTCTGATTTTCAACATTCATAAGAGTTAAAAGAGGGATATATAGGAAAAGAAGAGATGACGTGCCGCAAAAATTCTTGCCAAAACATCATACAGAAGACAATTGAGCATGTTGTGAGCGTGCAATTCACACCGACCACAATCGGTTGATCTCAAATCTCACAACTAGCACACAACAGCCTTGGCCAATCCTCCGCTGCAGGTCCACTCGGACAGTCCTCTCTGCTTGAGCACCGCCTCAACTTCACCACTGTGCACATCTTGCACCAAAACTGGTGACTCAGTCAATGTTTCGTGCAAAACTTGCTCGAATTTAATAAATCAGTAGCCCAAGTCGCTCAAGTTCCAATGGTAAAACAAGTCCACCACAGATATTTAAAAGATGTAGCAGGCCAAACACTTCTGAATGGCGGTCATTATAAAAGAAGATATTCAACTGGCATATAATTGCAAAAGCATAATTTCTGAAGAGGAAGCTACAGTAGGCAAGACGTCAATGTCAATTCCTAGGAGTTGTAATGGCACACAGATCTATAAGCATTTCGTCTAACTTCCAACGCCTATTTAATGCTATATCCAACTCGCTCAATTAAAACAAATCAACTTTTCATTAATGCTTTTGCATCATGAAATATCACTTTAGTAACCAATTATAACTAACAAACTATCACAACGAGAGAACATTTTGGTGAGGAAAAAAAGGAACACAAACAATTTGTGAGGGCAAATACTAGTTTACAGTTCACGCACTGTTCACTACAATTTTATGTTGTTAAAAATATAAACCAAACACAAGGCAATCACAGCAAAGAGAATATTAAAGTTAACAAATCTGAGAAGAAACCCTAATGGCTCTGATATGAGAGATTGAGGCACTTGAGATTTGGAACAAGCATCACTATCACCCATCCAATTATTCTTACAGAAGCCAGTTGACAGACTCGGATTCAGACAAGCAGATGAATAGGTCAAAACAATAAACCACCATACTTTGGTTAGAAAACCCATACTTCTATGGTGTCATTAGGCAATTATCTTGCATATAGTTTTCTGTCTATTATCAAATGGGCGAATAATGAGATTAATGAGAGAATGAGTATTAAGGAATATTCAACAAACTAATACCAGTGGTAATTTTGTTGGGAAATAAAGCAAAGCATAAATTTGCACACATTCGAGGGCAAATTTGTGAATGGCCACCTCCCACCTCACAACCTCTTTCCACCTTCTCTTACACACAATTCATGAAACCAGAAAGACGTGATTGTTATCCCCAGAAAGCAAGCTGCCACACCCAGAAAGCAGCCTGTTTTATGAGACACAATTTACATAAATATATATATGTATGTATGCATGTATGTATGATGAAACATGCAAAGACAATAAACCCCAACTAAGATGCCAACTGACAAAAGGAAAAAAAGGAATCACCAAATGAATTTTTTTCTGCGGAGCGCTCATAGCAATTGGCGAAGCCGCTGGTTTTCTTTCTTAAGAGCCTGAACCTCTTTCATTAGCTCAGCTTGATTATCCAGGATTGAAGTCATTGCACTCGACATTTCCACCTACAAAATTATTCAAAATGACAAGGCAATTAGAGTGGGAAAAGGAAAGAGGAACAGCCACCACAACAACAATTATGAGCAGTCTAGAAGCTACATACCTCCTGCATGTGAAACTGCCTTAAAATTTCGATATGAAGGTTCCTCACATCTTCATGAATTGATCTTTGGAAGGATGCAAGTGTTTCCTCAAGTGTATGTTGAAATAGCTGAAGCGTAAAGGATGAGCTTCCCTGCTGCTGGGAATCAGATGGAGATGACGGTTTTGGCCGGTGAGTTATCGCTTCCTGCAACAATGATATAAGCCAACCAACCACTATTAGGGTTACAACTGCTAAGATAGAATCTATGCTATTATGGTGAAAGGGATGCCTCTACCGCCCTGCTTGTTAAACAGAGCAAAAGATGCATGCAGGTCTTGCATATAGAGGGCTCGTACAAGGGCCACATGCATGCAAATGACAGTGGTCAAAGCCCTGATGTAATGTCAAATCACCACAAATGGAAGACAACTTCCATTTCTTCAAATGCAGAACACCTTGCCTAGCAAATGCAAGAAGAAAATTATGATATGTACAAACTTGCCAGTAAATTGGTGTACATTTATAAATGAAAGAATCCCGGGATCAGCAGCAGGCAATGCATCAGATCTTGACAACAAGCTGCTCAAAAGTTCTTCCCTAGTTTCAGCTCCAGTTTTCTTTGTTTTTGGTGAGCCAATTGAAGCAGAAATGCCATCACCAAAGGATGTGCTGCTTATCCTCTCAGCATAGGTGGAAGGTTTTGGAGGAAGGGCCAAAGATACCGGACCAGTAGATTCAAGGCCCGTGACAGGCCTTGTACCAGGAGGTAGAGAGAGGGAAATAGAAGGAACATGCCCTGAAATTCCAGCTGAACTCTCTTGACTGAAAGAGATGTCTTTTGCATACAAATTTGCAAAGCTTATGCTCGAGCTTGTCAAAGAGTTCATGTTCATCTGCCGGGTTGAAAAAGATGAATCAGGAAATCCACTAAACATTGGCATTGATGTCATACCACTGGATGTTGACATACTGAAACGAGAAGGCATGGTGCCTATCTGCCGTTGGTGAGCTAATTTATCCAACAATCTCTCACCACCCCAAGCTTCTGGAGGAGTGATAGATGAAGAATCATCAGTTTTGGAAGAGGCAGCTGCAGATGCTATTTGCTTAACAGAATGGAGGTCATCCTGCATAAAAAATGATATGTTAGGACAGTTTCTGAAAAATCAAACTTGCAGTTTAAAGGTACATGTTAAATTGTTGTTTACAAATTGTAACAAACCATCCAACTAAGAAGTTATCTTGCACGCTATCCTTCCTCTAAATTGTCCAAGCAAGATCCAAGTACCCAACTATTTGGGGAACATAAGTTAAAACTTCACCTTGAAGATATAAAATCACATTATCTTTCAATATGTAGTAAATAAATAAAACAGCATGACTCTGCCCAGGGGAATAGCTAAAACCTTTAGAATATGGAGGCAGTAAACAATACTTCTTGCTTACAAAGATCAATTGCCTTCAGCCTTCTATGGCCATAATGAACCATACATTAACTCCTCCATAGCTGCTTTCTTATTCTGGTGAACTGTGAATCTAAAATCCAGGGTATTCCTACATTCTCATACAACTTTTATTTGCATGAATCAATTTAGAAGCAAAGATGCTGGATTCTAGTGCATCGCCAGCTTGTTAGAAGGAGTTATCATCTCTTACCCAAAGTATTCTGCCACAACCACGTGAATGCTCCCCTGACTTTTTCAGGTTTTCCTCTTCTGGCAATATGCAAGAAAGGGACATTGGTATTGTGTTCCTAAATAATTACTTTCACTAAACTTGTACCATCCAGACTTTTTTCCCTCCCCAGTCTAGTTGTCTTGCATGGATCTAAAGATGACTCCATCAAGACAAATTGGGAAAGACCTACATAATCATTCTTTTCAAATGGGTTATTGTCACAGAACGCATTCTTAAGGATGGCTTAGCTGTCAATGAGAAGCTATTATTGCACAACAATGCCCTCTTTTGCCAATTTCTTATTGAGGTTCTCCCCTAGAAAGCCTTTGGAAGATCGTTCTTGTCATGGGTTAAAACAGCCTTATTGGGTGGTATAGATTGGTATTGGATGCAAAAAAAAAAAAAAAAGAATAGATTCCGGTGATTATTTCAAAACTATAATATACTAAAATTTGACCCTATATAACCATGTTCTACACTTTTGAAGGATTTTGGTCAATTTTATTTAATGGAATCAATACCTTAATGACAAATACTACGCCAGCAAGTGAGAAATTAACAGAAGTACTTCAAATAAAGTCAAATCTAGAAATAACACTTACAACTTAAAGTTAGGAAACAATAATAGATTACAATTAGAAAGAACGGAAAAAGAATACTGAATATAAAAGCACAGAAGAAAAACATTTGGCTCGGGGGAATATTGAGCCATATTTTATCTATCACCGATATGACAATATATCGCAATTTTGTAGCCTAATTGGGAAATATGGGTACCGTACATGCCGATACTTATACATATCGGCCAATATTTTGTTCGATAATTTTTGTGGCTAAATATAGATTTCAAACAATGCATGGGTGCAGGTGCATTCATCAAGTGGGTAGGAAGATTGTGTCATGTAGAATGCTTCTCACTAAAATGTCATTTCTTCCAAATATGAAATTCGATGTACCAGTGACCTATTTGTAGGCTAAATAATCGAAATTAAAACTGAGAGATTGATGAGAACTAAAGAAATGGCAAAATCTGAACCTAAATTATAAACTCTAACCTAAGTGATAAATATAGCAATAACGACTAAAGGATATTATCCAAAAGTTCACACTAATTTATATCCTAAAGCAAAAGTCAAAAATAACAAAAATTAAGTTGTATTTTCCTGCTTCGGCTAGCATACTGCACAATCAGGTGTGTGTCTTAAAGGTCACTTGTAATGATGAAAATAGTTACACAGTTTCATTTTTCTCAGAATGCTGTGTGGTTTGGAGAAGCTTCTCTTTAGTGCCCATTCTGCTTTGTTCATGTTGCATCACATAAAGAAAGTTTGGTGAGGGATGTTGCTCCATTTTCATGACTTCATTGCTATCCTCTTGGAGACAAAATAAGGGTGGGACCCAATCATGAAAACTTGCCACATGAGTCTTCATGTGGAATTTCAATACCTTGCAAAGGAGGGGTAAAGGCACTGTGATTCAAATAGTACTTTTACATCCTATTTCATTTATCTGGGAGAGCAGGATGCACATCTAGCCCCCGGTGCTTCTTTCGGGTCCATTTGATGCTAAGAGAGTCCACAAGTAAATGAAAAATTTAAAGATCCAGAGCCAATGTTTTCATTTATTACCTGAGATTTATCCTTGGCTTGATTCCTTTAAAGTAGCAGCTCTCTCTGCTGGTCTCAACAAGGGAGAGAAACGCTGTTGATGCTACAATAAGACGTGCTAGAATGCTATATACTTATGCATAAGGATATTTTGGTAAGTGTATTATGTTATGTTATGTTATATCGTATACAACATGTTTCTTCTCATAATCTATCTCTTTAGTTATTCTTTACTGTCATGAACAGCTCAGAACAGTGCGTGAACAATAAATTAAGGGTTTGTTCTCATAGAATGTTTGTGTTGTTTTTTTATCAACCAAGTGGTTTCTAAACAGGTTCTATATCTGCGATGGTTCATTGGTTATACATCGCTACAAGATCCATATCTCGTGGCCATATTTTGCTTAAAATTACAAGGAAAGACTACTAATCAGTATGCTATCATACTGTTATGAAATGACTTGGAGATCATCTTCATACTACATTGAATATCTGATAACAACTACCTAACTAATTGATGGCATGTCATATAATTAGTCAACAACTAGGATCCACATGGACATGCACATGTCATTTCATGACAATAACCCAGATGAAGTCACCCTTCTCCTCAAGGATTGAAGGTGTGAGGCAGTTATCCCAAAGGAAAATACAATACAATCTAGCTGCTATCTATACTATACAAGTAGAATAAAATAGCAGCTCCAAGAAGAGTTCTTGACTGCACAAGGAGAATTAATTTGCTAACTTTCAGAGATCCCATAGCTAGCTCATGAGATTAATCCTTGTTGATGAAAATTCTTCCCTTGAGTTTGAAGTGTGACAAAAGAGAACATGCAAGGTGGTGTAGATGGATAAGGTATTCATAGGAAGCTTGAAACACCAAACATCTTAAAAAGGCTCTTCACAAATATATTGGACAACTTTAAGTTGAAAAGCAACCAGGAACTTGGTTCTTGGTGTTTTTTGATTTTTTTTGAAATGGAAGGAAGAACCATAATCTGGTGTTCTTGCAAATGAACCAGTTTCATGAAGTTGTCCTCATCACTTGCTTCTCCCTAAATTGTAACTTCAATTGCTATCTTCTAAACTATTTGAATTACTATCTTCTAAATTTTTTTTTTCCAAGATCTCCAAAAGAGGCTAATAATTTAATTGTTTGCAACATAAGGAAGGTGGATTTGCAACATAAGGAAGGTGAATCATCTCCATTATCAAGTTCATTATCATCCTCACCAACAGGATCATCAACACCCTTATCAAGACATCAATTTCATGATCACTATCATCGTAATCATCATTAGACTCTTTACTAGCATCTCATCTGGGTCATCATGAAGAGATTTTTGATTGTTGGAAGGAGTATGAAATTGGATTGTCAATGTGCACCAAGAGTCATAGATGCATCTTCCATTTAATGAATTCCTAGCATAGATTAAATTAATGGAGATGACCTCCTAGTCATTTCATAACAATTGGTATCACATACAAGTTTCCTTCCTATTTTCATACAATCTTTTTTCCAAACACATCTAAGTTGCTACTATTTTCCTGGCTATCCTGTAGAATTCTTGGCCAACACCTGTTATTAAGCATTTCTGTTCTTCCGTATTTCTGACTTTGCAAGTGCTATTCTGATGGATTCCAAAATTCTAGAACTTCCAAGTAGTGACAGATTATTAATTAAATCTGATTCTGATTTCCATTTAGCTGCACAGCCTTTTGGCCCATCAACTACTGAAAATTTTGCAATAAGTCATGTAGCTGTGCTGGCAAGAGCTGCCCTTCAGAAGGCAACAAATTTCCAGCCATTAAATTCTGTTCTCTAGTTCTAAAAATTTTTCCAGTTTATTGAAAACATATCAGCAGCCCTTGAAGTTGAATTGGCCAGAGAGAAGTTCTCATCAATTCTTCTTTATTCAACAATGTAATACAGTTCTGATCTTGATTCTGCAACTGCAGCTTATTTCAGTTTTCACTGCTGCATCTCCTAAATCTTGATCGTAGTTTTGATGTTTCCCCTCAGGTCCTACAGTACTCTTATCACAATGACACAAACATAATCAGATTCGGGAAAATTACTCTAACACCTGTTATTCCAAAAATTGGAATGCTATTCTTAATTCAGTACCCTTGCTAGCATATTTGTAAATCCACAAGGATCCACTTAGCCAGCCCCTAACATTGATATGGACATGTCATTATATTACATATAGCTTCAGGGATTAACAAAGATACCTTGCCTACTCTTGCTTTCTCTTCAGAAACTAGGTCTATAACATTATCATCCGCATATTCTTCACCTAAATCTATCCTACAACTACTCTTGTTCAAACAGGTAATTCCAATGTGTATGTCTCAACATGTTTTCTGACTATGGGTCAGGGACTCATGTGCCTCAAATAAAATGACCTACAACACAAGTTTCTTGTTTAATCATAGACTATGCCCTAATATACCCTGATGTGACTTTGGATGATGGCTCTTCCATTAGTCAAAGGGATTAATTATGCCTCTAACCTGGACATTGCGTCTGTTATCTGTTTTGAATTAGTTGAATTTTTCATTTAATTTCGTATCTAGCAAGTTAACTCGATAAAATATTTGTAGTACTATATATTTTTTTTCTCTACCTACTTTGCAATTTAGGATCTTACAATGGGAAGAATTATTGGTTGGGGTCATCGCGAGTTAGGAGGTCTTCACATGAATGGAGAACCAGCATATATTTTTGTTGTAATGTTTTCCTACACCCCTTGAACTTCATTGTTCCTTTCCTTTCTAGTCTAAAAAAGTAATATCTGCATTACAGCGCTTATTTGTTTTCTTATTCATGTCAGTTTGATAAACAACATGATGGGTTATCATACATGCAACAAAGCATCTGCTTATTTTGAGTTACTTTATTCAAATATGTGGGGACCTAGACCCATTTTGTCTATGTTGGGGTACACTATTTTGTCACATTCTGTGATGTCCCACATCGGATGGAGAGGGAAACGAAGCGCGCCTTTATAAGGGCATGGATACCTCTCCCTTGTGTGACGCGTTTTGGGGGCGGTGGAGGCCGTCTGCCAGGAACAAAACCGTGCGGAGCCTGTGTGGCTGCCAAAGCGGACAATATCACGCAAGCGAGCGCTCGGGGACGTTACACCAACAGTTTTATCCACCAACTCTGCAACCTGCCTCCTGCACAGACGTCGCACGCTCAGCAGGTCTGTTACCTGCTCTGTTGTCTAACAACTTGTTGCCACCTGCACAGACGTCGCACTCTCAGCAGGTCTGTTACCTGCTCTGTTGTCTAACAACTTGTTGCCAGCTGTCCACGACGTCCCCAATCGTTGCTGCAGTCAAGTCCCTTGATCGTCTGTGCCCATTGGTTATCACAAGAGTCTTCCGGTGTTCATTGGTTGATTCCATACTAGTAATATCAAATGGTAAATTCTTCCTTCCATTCAGTCAACATGTTGACCGACAACCCAAAGGCGCTCCAGTATTTTTCACCCCGAAAATACTATCAGGAAATCCTCTCCCGATTTTCTTTTCAGTCTTAGCCGGTCAACCTTCCGTTGACCAAATCGGGCCAAACTTCTATTGACCGTTCTGCACAGCCATCCGATCAACCTTCCTGTTGACCGTCTTCAGCTGACCATTCGGAGAACTTGACCGTCGTCCATAGCCATCCGATCAACCTTCCTGTTAACCGCCTTCAGCTGGCCGTCCGCCGGTCAATCTCCATTGATCGTCCTACCTTTCAGCCGATGTTGACCGACTAATGCAACCCGATGGCAAACTAGTTTGTTGAATAACTTACAAGAGAGTGACCATATTCCAGCACCTAGATCTAGGTCCATTACCATATCAATCACCAAACGACTCAACCCGACCCCATCCCACTTGTTTCCGACGACAATTGCTAGCCATCGACGCCTCCGACCAAGCTATTGGTCATCAACCAGCAACATCACGAACCCCACCGCCAATACAAAACATGAGAGCAATAGGGACCAATAGTTGGTAATTTAAATTTTTTTTATCGTTAAAAAATCACCACCATTCTGAAAATATTACTACAATCAATAACCGCCAACATCCAACGTGACTGATCAATTTGCTTAATACTTCATATTGCTCATATATGCCAAACATTGAAAAACATTTCGATGAGAAATTATTTCCTTTAAAACATTTTTCACGGTAAATGTGAAGAATATTTTCAAAGAAGATATTTTCCATCAGATGAGCATTTTCGATAAACAAACAGAACCTTAATATTAGTTATTTTCGGTCATCTGCTATCAAATATTTCCTGAATACCGTCTCACTAAACATGCAGTCGACATTTTGCTATCCGCCGTCTGATTTTGCCCGCTAATGCGACATAATTAGCAAAGCAAAGCAGCATCTTGCAGCCACAATCTCAAATTACTGCTGCTTTTGATGAAGTATATTTATACAAGCAGTCATTCATCTTCAAGGGAAGAACTAGCCATATGCAGTCAATTGATCCGCAGTGGTAACAGCTTATACATATCAAACATGGTGTGGAGAAATTTTCTCAGAATCCAAAAGAAAAGAGAAGGGATTTTCCCGAGAAATAAAAATAGATTTGCAGAATATAAGGAAAAACAAAACAAGTACTAAGTGGTTAAATAATAGGCTGCCATAGCAAAGTTAATGGTCCCTTTTAAGTGGACTACTTACCTACTTATTCTTGGACTTGAATAGGCTAGCAATGTCCAATATGAGCTCATCCTTCATCTCCGAGTGTCGATGTTCTGGTGTGATTGCGTTCATCCATGAAGGCGATGCATGCTTAAGGCCATCTGAAAACATGTTGAAAAGGTTTGGAACGGTATTCCAGTTGCGAAGGTCACAAGCAACTGCATTTTGATACCTTAAGCGGGATAAGTAAGCGCCATTCAGAGATGATCGCAGACTGCCTTAGTGAAATCAGTCGTCGAAGCAGTGCCACCAAGATCGCCTGTTCGGTACTTTCCCTCGGAAATTGTGGTTAAGATAGCATTCTGAATCTGGTCGGCTTTATCATGGAGTTCCAAGTGGTGCAGCATTGAGACAGCACTCAAAAGCAAAGCCGTAGGATTTGCCATGTTCTACAGATATTTAATCATAGGAGAGTCAGCTGATTAGAAGACGCTTAGTATCTAAACACAAATTACTAAAACACATTGCATAAAAGCAGATACACGTTCCAACGTTTTGATTTTTTGCAATAGTTGCAAACATGTATGCTGTGGAGGTTCTACTGAAAGTAAAACAGAATCCCCCAATTCTGGGGCAGCAATAGTTTTATGGGCAAAAGAGAATTTTTTTGAACAATGCGGGGTTTCATCAATTCTGTGAACTTCAATTTGTTCGGACTTAATTTCTGAGGTTTTTGATTGGCTTCAATTTTATGAAGGTATCAAACTCTGGCCAAATAGAGAGAATTTCAGTGCATGTGCTAGTCATATGATGACGTAATTATATTGGTGAAAATATCAATATCGGTATCAATCGTGGCCATATCGGACAATACGTACCAGTATTAGATATATCAGATTATATATATAAGTATAAAATATATTATAGAAAATTTTATAAAAATTATAAGTTGATAGAGTCGTATATCAGTCGAAATATCATGATACATCAATAATATAGTAACATTTCGTAATATTGTCGCAGTATTAGGGGGTCCGATACTTGATATATATCAACTGATATTTTTATCTATGATTATAATTAGCACTTTTTGGTTGAATTGCTCAAGGCATAGAAGAAAATGATGTGGCATATATAATATTTAAACAAAGAGGAAAAAAAAAAACAAAGGGAACATCGAGTCTTTTAGTCACAGTTCCAAATCTGAAGGCTTCCCAACGCTTTTTGCGTTCACAAGAGTCTCTTCCCCTTTGGCATTACCGCCACCAGCACTACTACCTCCAATGCCTTCACTATTCTCTCCCTTCATCCAGTCTCTCCCTCCTACACCCTAAATATATTTCAACAATTCTTGAAATGTCACTTTTCTTTTTTTTTGTCTTCATTCTTCTGCAAGACAGGTAAAAAATTAAAAAACAAAATGCCACACAGACTAAATCACGGTGTTATGCGGCTATAATATGACAAGCACTTGACAATGAAACTCACCAGAGTATACCAAAAACACCATAGTAAAATTGAGACAAATCAAAGTTAAGAATAAAATTGCAAAAAACCCATCTATAATAAATTTGCTAGTTGTGCCTACAAAATTGAAAGAAATTGAAGTTCAGAATAAAATAGCAAAAACTCGCATACTTTATAATAATTTGTCACTTATGGCTACTTTTATGAGTATGGATAAGGTATAGCAATGACTTATCATACCACATCCTATCTGCTTGTAATTTTTCTACTGCATGATGAGCATGCATCCAGATCAACCAAATTTCAAGTACACACCTATTAATGGGAACATTAAGGTGTTGCAACAGCAACTCCAAGTATTGTGATGCTTTTCATGAATATTTGCTTTTATTGGACTTCCGCGTTAATTGAAAGTCCATTATGTACTATTTCATTTGCATTTTGGAAACTATGAGGGTCCATGATATTTTAACAGTATTGAATTTAGTCCTTTTCTTACATGAGACAATGCAAGTGACTAGAGCACCAAGAAAATAAACAGCATACATGCTCACATTTTATTAAAAAAAAATGATTTTATTATTGATATGGGGGTTGTTTGGGGAGCAGGGAGATTGTAGGTTTTATATCCACGAGTTTCTGGCAATGGAATGGATATACCCACTAAGGGCAAAGCCCAGAGTTTCCAAGCAGCTTTCAGCGGAAGGACACTTGTATCACTGATATAATATCGATCAATATGTATCAATATTGAGATACCCTGATACCAATATTTCCTGATATTATACAATATCACAATATGTTACCGTATTGGTAATATATTATGATATATCAGCCAATATTCAAAAAATATTGGTTGATATGGCTGATATTTGACAGATATATTGGCAGATAAAATAGTATTTGACTGGTACAACCCTATTAGTTTACAATTCTCAAAATTTTTTTCTCGATATATTCGATACTGATACGTACTATTTGATAATATCTATTACTAATATGGCCATAAATGATACCGATATTGATATTTTTATCTATGGCTGCATCTAATCCGAGATGTCACCAACCCATTTGCACCACTAGTCCACAATTCTAAACAAGGCCTACCATATGAATATAAAAGATATTTTGCAAAGATAGTATATGATTGTCAAACTATAGGCAAATATTTTGGCCACCAGTAAAAGGGGACAAGACAAAGGAAGGCAGTAATTTATTTCTTTGCAGAAACAGGAAGGAAGAATAACTGTATGGCACAATCAAAACTCCTTTTTTCAGTATATCATGACAAGTAGAAGATCCGTGAATAGGACAAGTCCAAGTACAGATGAAACCAGGAATATTAAAGGCTGACCTTTCCAGCAATATCAGGGGCTGAACCATGGACAGCTTCTGCAAGTGCAATACCTCCCTCACCAATATTGCAGCTGCATAAGAATATAAATGATGAAGGTATTCACGATGGCTAGTACATTAAAAAGACACTTATGCTACTGCATAAAAGAGAAGGAAAAGGGAGAAGTACCTTGGTGTTAAGCCTAAACCCCCAATCAAGCCAGCACAAAGGTCACTAATTATGTCACCATAGAGGTTAGGCATGACCAATACATCAAAAAGCGAAGGATTCTTCACAAGCTGTTAATGAAGAACACTAGTTAAAAATAAAATATAAGCTTTCGTTCGACATATAAAATTTGGATCCAACATCATTGATTATTATACAAAAGAAGCAAATTTAGTGCGACATATCTCTTGCATATGCAATTTCATGGAAATGTCCAGCACACTACTTGGATTTATCCATGCTCAATGGCCAATAGAATTTAGCATTGGAAACGAAATTGAGTTGGAGGGAATGTGGGATGTGTGAGGAAAGCTTAGACGTAATTCTATTTATGTGCATGCTCACATTATATGTTCCATATCTTAGAAATAATTATTATTGTATCTGACTAGATCTAAATCAAAGGAGGACTGAGTCATGTGCGCCTCTCTTCAGAGATTCATGTATGTGAGTTCCCTATTTGGTACTGTACTAGCTGGACATGGTTACTATAATATTTACTTCTGTTTCCATCATTTAGCTCATTTCCTGATGAATTAACATTTCTGACAGCTCTTTCTGCATGAAATAAGATGATTGACAATTTTCATCAAGGGAATATCAAACATACTATACCATCATACAGCAATTATCAATGACGACCTCCTCATATGTAATTTCTGGGTATTTCTCTGCAATCTCACGGCAGCACTGGAAATGGCAACAAAAGAGATGAGTAAGTAGGCCGACACATGCGATCCACTTAACAGTTCAACTATCTTAAAAGAAATAAACCTTCAGAAAAAGACCATCGGTTTTCTGCATGATGTTTGCTTTATGTATAGCAGACACTCTCTTCCTTCCATGGGCCTTTGCATAGTGAAAAGCATACTCAGCAACCCTTAAACTCGCCTGGCGAGTAATAATCTTGAGGCTTTCAACAACACCCCTAACCACCTAGTGCAAACTCAACCAAAAGCATAGAAAAATAAGGTATGTAATTCATGTGACATAATTTTTGACAAATTTGCACATCACTTAAGACAAACTTACTTGATGTTCTAGTCCACTATACTCCCCTTCAGTGTTTTCACGGATGGTGATGAGATCTACATCATCATACTTGGTCTTGTAGCCAGGTAGACTGTGGCAGGGTCGGACATTTGCATACAAATTCAGTTCTTTCCTTAAAGTGAGGTTCAAAGAACGATGGCCTTTTCCAATAGGTGTGGCCATTGGGCCTTTTAGGCCCACCCGGTTTCGTCGCACAGATTCTAAACTTTCCCATGTGAGAAAGCTTTGGGTTCTAGGATCTATTTCTTTTCCGACATAATGCTCTTCCCATTCAATTGGTACTTCAGCTGCTTTAAACACCTGCAAATTAGCAATAACATGGTTTACTCTCTAGTCTACTAAATGCAGAAAATGTAAGGACCCTACACAATGAGAATCCAGAAACAAATATGAAGTCTCCAGCAGACTGCCTGAACTGCAATGCTTACATTTTACAACCTGAAGAACATTCGACTAAAAGATTGCAAGTATAGAAGCTTTGTACTAGGTGGAAAGATTTGAGAAATGTCCACAACCATTAACCCAAGGATCCCCACCAACCCCAAGATTGGATTCAAAAAACACAAAGTTAACTCATCGACTAAGTGGAGCAAATTTAAGTAACCTGTGCAATTAGAATCAGCAACAAATATAGTCTTTAGCAGACTGCCTAAATTGCAATGCTTACAACCTGAAGAAAATTCAACCAAAAGATTGCAAATATAGAAGCCTTGTACTAGCTGGAAATATTTGTGAAAGGTCCATAAACCCCGAGGTCTGCTTTAATGGCTTCATAATAATCATCACCATTATTTTAACCAATCTGATCTGACAATGTGATTTACATATTAATTAGTAAATGTAGATTACATTGTAAAGAAATTTCAACAAATTCTAAAATGTATGATTCTTCTTTAGACAGTGAAATTAGTTTGCAGGCCCTAAATTGCACTCACAACCTCATACATTCTCAATCCTCTAATGACCTCTACCATATTTCATCAAATGAATAGCCAGGAAATAAAAATTTGTCCAAATTTCTTCAGTAACTGCATCAAAATCCATAATGTGACAGATAGAAGTCCCTAGGGGATTGAGGAAATATGAGGTGGTGAGTTGAGTTCATGCTGGGAGTTCAACCAACACTAATGTTTGACATATAGAATAGATAATCTATAGTGATGGAGGGGGGGAAAAAACAAGGTTTTGTGAACCAAAAAGCCTAGAATTTCGTAACTAAACCTAGATTGTGAAGCTAAGACTAGTTTAGGATTAATTAGGTGCTCTGAGAGTTGCATGATTATTTCCTAACGAAGGGCTATACAATATGGGTCAGAGATCATAGTAAGAGTTAGCCTAAGCAATAAACTGTGGATACCCAATCATAGCTTATTGGCTAGCACCTCTAAAACTCTCATCCTTCTCTGTGTATCTTGGCTTCCTCCTCTTTTCAATTTTTTACAATTAAATACCAAGCTAAATGATAACAAGGCAGGGGCAACCCCCTTTCTGCCAAAAAGAGGGAAGTGTACAGGCATTATTAGATGTCAGCTTACATGTGTTTTAGTCTTGTACATGACGTATTTTTCGCTCGCTCATATATCTAGTTTAGGAGTGAGAACAACATTTTCAGAAACCTCACCCACCACAATTCAAGTGATGGGCAGAGTACAAACAAGCGCAAAAGAGAGGACAGAGATATCTAGCAAGGCAATTTTCAATTGCATAAATTTGTTCCAATCGATATCAAAAAGAAATGCAAATTATTATGGGTTGATATAAATTTGAATATTTCAGCATATGGGTTACCTTCTATGCTCATTTTCCTTATTTTTTAAAGTCTCCATAACAATCTTTAACGATTTAAGAAAGGAAAAATAAAAAAATTCTTTAACTCACACACTTCCACTCATCCGTGTATTATTTCAGGTACCTCCACTTATAAGCTCAGTTAACACTCAAGTGACTCTTCATGAATTGTCCTCGAAATAACCCTTACTTTCATAATATTTCCTCAATAGATGCACGTATGATATGTAGATAATTGTGGCGAATAAAAAACCAAATAATGCCTCTGTTTAGTAGTTGAATAAAAATAAAATCTAGAGTCCATTTCATCTTATATGGTTCCATAACAACCTCCAACTAATTATAAAACTTTAATAACACAAACACGTGCTCCAAATGTCAAATTTCCAGCTTGACCATAAATATCTCAAGTGCAGTCTCTCTCTACTTGAATTGTTTTTGTAGTAATTCCTTTTTTTTTCATCTTAACTCCTCCAGAGCTGAGGATTTTATCCTAGTGTTTCCAGCTCCAAGCCTGGATAAAGGAGGGTTGGGTGTTAGGCAGCCAACAGCCAGCACAATACTCTTGCCGTATCTTTGACATATACTGAGAATTAAGAATATTATTTGGGAGTATCACTCAGGTACACTGAGCTAGAGCAGTTGCATTGCATCCCGATTATAGTGCAAAATCAATAAGGGCCATAGAATTATGGACTGGTACGGTTAAAGAGGTTTGTCCAAGATGACAATATTCAATTAAGAACTTGAAATACTGGTACTTTGACGGGTAAGCTAGTGGATGTAATATATACGATGATTAGAAGGATCAGTGTGCCTACAAGAGACCAAGTGGACCGGAGAGAGACAAAGATATAGAACTGTCAATTACAAATTATGGTATTTTCAAAATGAAATAACTAGGAATAGAGTTGGCATGGCTGTGGATAAAGTATTCAAAGCCAATGTAGAAAGTGTGAAGAGAAGCAGTGATAGAATTATGGCTATTAAGATGGTGCTAGGACACTTATTAAGGAAAAGATGGTGCTAGGACACTTATTAAGGAAAAGATGGTGCTAGGACACTTATTGTGGAAAAGATGGTGCTCGGACGAGAAACTCTAACTATCATTATTACATAAGCATTCCAAGTGGAGTTAATGCAAAATTGAAAGCGAAGTTGTAGGAGGCATTGGACAACGACACCTAAAATATTTCACAGAGGGAGTTGATTTCCAAAGGATTATTGAGAAACAAGTATACAATCATGCTTAAAAGCTGTTGTCATGGGAAAAAAATGGAGGAAAGAATATTTTAAATCTTTGTTATCGGAGTATGTCTGACTAGTGCAATTTTACCTTTGATTTTTAAGAGGACACTCTTATTATTCAGAGAATGAAACTCAGAACAAATTCTAACGTGCATAAATCTTGTATTAGGGATTCTATTAGCAAAATAGAACCATCAGCCTATAAACTTTAATCAGTATTATTGGATAAGAGTCAGGCTCTGTGTAATTCTTAATTAATATAGCTTCGCCGTTTGTTTCCTGATGATCTTCCCCCAAGCAGGTGCTGCCATAAACTTAAAGATTTGATAATAGTCAAGCATCTGTTTAGAGAATAGAAGTTGGCAGAGATGTTATTGGTCTGGAACTGAACTAATGAAATGAAATTGTTTTCCCTCTTTATTTTATATGAAATGGATTTTCCAATAGTCGAAGTCTACTTTCTTGTATATTTTAGATTATTGTGCCTTATAATCTTATCGTGAATAGCACACTTTTAAGAAAATATAAGTGTGCACACATCCTATGGTTATGTGGAGAGAAATGAAGGAAAGGATATCTAAGGATATTTTTGATTTTGTTGTGGCTTAAGATATGATCGTGGAAACACGCTTTTCAAGAAGATTGATGGGCATTTGATCAAAAACAAGATTGGTTCACCCAAAACCACAGTTGACTATTTGCCTTGAGGAAAAGAGATGATTTGTACTATAAGAACCATAAGACCATTCCTAGGAAGAATTTGGCAACACCAAGTTTGTTGGTTTTGTATATGCATCTTAAGAAATGGAAGAGGGGTAAAATACAATCAACCCCGAGCTAAATTTTGGAACTTAAATGGTGGAAAACAAAGACAGAAGATAAAAAATACAAGTACATGTGATCTAAAGGAAAGGAGAAGAAGATGTGGGATATTATAGCTAATTGGAATTGACAAGCAGCCAAAGACCTTTTAAAGGAATCAATATGTCATACCAAAAAGAAGCTTGGTGGTGGTGTGAAGAAGTCCAGAAAAAGTGAAAGTTAAGAGAGACTGTTTTAGACACTGTGTAAGTGTAGAAATGATGGGAATTTAGAGAAGTATAAAATTTCTAAAAAGAGGGTTAAAATAGAACGTGAGGCAAACCCAAAGCATCCAAAGACTTGTATTAGCCACTAAAAAAATAGAGGAGAAAACCACATTTCAAGACTAGATAAAGCACCAGATAGGAGAACAAAATACCTGAACCCACTTAAGTATATCAAAAAGAGATATTTTGTTGCAAAGAAGGATATCAAAGAGAGATGGATGAGTAATTTCTAAAATATTTTGATTGGAGGTTGAGAGAACAACATGGTGCTTCAGGAGTTAGTGATCCAAGATAAATCTAAGTTGCTCTTATCATTGGCATCTCAAAAAAGGGAAATTCAAAGAATCATTGATGCAATGAAGATAGGGAAGTCACTTAGACCAGACGGTATTATACTGGCAGCTTAGATATTTATGGGGAAAGATGAAATTTCATGGTTGACAAGATTGTTTGACAAAATTCTAAGTGTGAAGAAGATCCAAAGACGTTGGATGAATGGAGAAATAGGACAACAACACCCCTATAGAAGAACAAAGGGGTTATACATAGTTATGGAAGCTACATAGGTATTAAGTTGATAAGTAATAAGATCATGTTCCAAGAAATTTAAAGGAGGTTAAGAAAAGATAAAAATATATGTTAGAGAACCAATTCGGATTCATATCAGTTAGGTGCATTATGGAAAATATCTATTTATTAAGGATCTGATGGAGAAATTTAAGGAAAAACAAAGGGGCTTCATCTGATATTTATCAATTTAGAGAAAAAGCATGCGGTATATTCTCAAGAGAATTGTTATTGAGAATTTGGAGTAATAATTAGTTTCTATCGTATATATCCAAATTATAAAATATGTACAATGAATGTGGACTTGTGGAAAGACATACGCAATGGAGACCGATGTTTTTCCAATGAAGATTAGGTTACGTCAACAATCATTTAAGCATTTATCTTTTTGCATTGACTATAACTGAATTGACTAAAACATTCAATATAACTGGGTGCAGGCGTTTTGAAAATGAGATAGTTTTGGTGGATGAGAAAAATGAGGCATTAATTCTACGAAGTTAGATGTTCTGTGGGAGAGAAGTTGAATGTTTTCAAAATAGTAGGGCAAGGACTGAACGTATGAAATGTAAGTCGAATAGTGAAACAAACAATTGAAGGTGAGGATGGGAACTGAATGCCTACTAATGTGCAAATCTTTCAAATATCTTAACCAACAGTTCAAAAAGATGGGCGATACATGAGAATGTCAAATTAAAACAAACTGGATGAAGCAAAGAAATGCTTTAATCGTTCTTTCCAAATGTAAAATGCCAATCAATCACAGAGGACAATATTTTAAGGTGGTTGTTAAACCAGTCATATTGTATAGAATGGAGTATTTAGTGTTTAAGCATCAACATGTGAAAATATGCTAGTAGCGGTGATGAAAATATTGAGATGGCTGTGTGGTCATAAAATGACATATAATATTTGAAAAGGTATTAAATAAGAAAAAGTGTATTTGACACCTATAGGAAAAAAATGTAAGAGATGCATTTGAGCTGTTTAGGCAAAATAAAGCAAAAACCATCTAATTCCATCCATTACAAGATGTGAGAGTTTGAAAGATGCTCATTATAGGAGAGGCGGAAGAATACAAATAAGAATTTGAAGAAACCATCAAGCATGAACTTCATTCTTGAATTGCATGACCTACAGCAGAGTTGAATGGAGGTGAAGAATCCATATAGCTAACCCCATTTAGTGGAAATGGCTTAGTTTGATCAGTTTGTAATTCCTACTTCTGTTATGTCCTCGATCAAATGTTATATGTACCAAATCAAACTTTCTTTCAAGTGGACCTAGTTATGTCAACAGATACAACATCCGAAATTCTTTTGCAGGTTTCCCCATCAGCAACATAATTCTATAGCTCCTCATTATGTGGGGAAAATGTGATTTCTACAATTTTCTCGCTCGTCTTGTACAATAAGGAATGAATGAATCCTGAAACGATCAATAATATGTATACTCGCGCACAGAAAACCACATAATACCTTTTCAATGATAAAAATTAATGGAACTCTGCATCTATAAAGAACGCAGCGCAATGAACACGAAAGAAATTTAAATTGAAGCACGCGTAGAAATTATGAGATCGGAGAGATGGACCTGTTTGACGGACTCGGCGATCTCAGGACCGATACCGTCGCCGGGAAAGAGCGTTGCGGTGATCGGGGTAGTAGCGGCAGACGACAGGCACCGATCGAAAGCCCTAGGTGAGTAATGGCTTGAAGCGATCGAAGCCGAATCGGTGAGAGTCAAGGACCTTCGGAGAATTCGCCGTAAGATTTGCGAAGCCATCATCGAAGGTGAGAAGAGCGGAATGAGACGGCCACAATCGAATCTTTGAACTATACAGAGGAACAGTGTCTAGAGAGGAAAGGAGGAAGAACGGGCGGATTGGATTGTTGGAATGTTGGGTTATTTTTAGTTTTTTTTTTATTACAATTTTCTCAAATTTTCATGAAACGCAAAAATATTTTACTGATTTTTGATGGGAGCGGCTAAAGCGGCCTAATATCTCAATGGACGGTCAACACCTCAGTTGATCGGAAGCAATCCTCAAACGACTGAACGCGATCCAAGCCAGAGACGACCCACGAGCTCTTTCCACACAATGAACATCTGCCCTAATTGGGTGCGATGTGGGGGATATTTTCAAATGACAATCTCCTTTGTAACGAAATCACCCATATCGGCGCACATCCCGGGAAATAAACCCTCAAATCAGCGTGCGAATCACAATAGAAATTTCAGCATTTACGATTTGCAGCATCTCCGCATGGGAAGAAATCCTCCTTCCCGATCGTTACAGCCTTAAATGGCGTCTGCATCTTCACGATAGATGAAAATATCCCCTCAAATAGTTGACAGCCCACCTCGCCAGCTAAAGAAGGTGGCGAAATCCGACAGCTATAAAAAGTCCTAGGGACGTACTCTAAAGGCATGCTCTCTTGAATACTCAAACTCTCCCAAGCAATTCGGCTTGCCTACACCGCATTATTAATCTCCTTCCCATTACTCGTTTCCAACAAATCCAATGGTTAGGAAAGCCGTTCTCCTTGAATGCACTTTCTCTACGTTTGGTTCACTGAAATTTCAATTCTATTCATGGTTAATTCCTCCGATAATTACAATTTTCTTGTTTTATTAGTAAATTAGGCAAAAATAAATATTTTCAGAGAATATTTATTTTCACAAATATGAAAATATCTTTTTTCACATAAAAAGTGAGATTAACTATTCTCTATTATTATTATTATATTTTCATAATAATAATAATAATATTATTATTATTACTATTACATATTATTATTATTACATATAATAATAATAATTATTATTATATTATTATTATTATTATTACTAATTATTATTTTATTATTATTATTTGATGGGTACACCAATAATTGGCTGGCCTAAAAAAATGTCAACGGAAGCCTAAGAAGGCCAGACAATATTTTTGACGGCCCAGTGAGAATACAGGCCCAGGAATTGAAAACCTCAGGACGGTCAACGTTGGCGTTGAACGTCTTGGCGGCCAACTTGTTCGCAGACGGTTAACTCAATGTTGACCGCCCATGCGCAGCTCGATTGGGCATTTAGAGGCTTTTCTACAGTTATTGGCCTATTCCATTCTGACCCACAGCCCATCAATTGATCGCCTGCTACTCTCCCTCTGTTCTACACGAAGGTGGCCAACACACAAACGGTCAACTCGGACGTTGACCGTCCGCGCTCTACACGTTGGGCTCGCATAAGCTTTTCTATAGTAACGGGACGGACCCATTTAGACCCACGACTCATCAGACGACCAACCACAACTTTCCAAGCATCTTTCACGATCTTAATTTACACTAAAAGGGGCATTAACAAGATTGACGCCCTTTAAATAATGAAGGCGCCAGATCTTCCAAATTTCTTACCAACCAAGGTACTCCAATGGTCATATACTGAAAAGGAATGAGATTAGTTTGAAAAACTGTTGGTCGCCTCATAATGGGACAATCACGCCCACCTTGACAACTGGCATCTGTTCCAGAAGGCAAGCCAGTCAAGATGGAGAGACAGGATCACGCCTTCCAAAGAATGAGGATCACCCTTTTAGCTTTAAGTAAAACCCTAGGATCATCATCCAAGGCATACTTTCCGATACGCATTGAATCACACAGAAAAATCTAAGTGTTCTCAGAAACGAGCTCTCTCTCTGCAGCTAGACTCTCAGAATCAGAAACTCAAACAATCTCTAAGGCAACAAACGAGCCCTCACGGCCGTTACCTGCCTTCCCACCTTCCAGATATAAGAAAGGCATCGCGTCTCTCTTACATCTGGAACGAAACACTCTTTTCCCCTCTCCCATTGCTCTCATGCATTTCAGTTTCTTTCTTTGAAGACTGCTTTACTGA
>JAOVVI020001305.1:0-25049 GCA_028571085.2 Nepenthes alata | reverse complement strand
GCTATACTTGTTACGGGGTCGAAACACGTAAGCACCGGTAAAGTGCTTTTTCAGTTATAATAATTAATTGACCATTTTGGTGACTATTTTGGGTACACAATTTTGTAATTTGATTTAAATTTTGGGATTAAATTATTTAGTGAGCTATGTACAAGAAACTTTAGTCGTAATACTTATTTTTGGGATGAAATTATGAGATTTAATTAAGGATAAATTTTCTCTAATAAATTCATAAAGTTAGATAGCATATTAACTATTTGAAAAATGAATAGATATTTAGTATTTGGACTTATTGAATTTGAAGTATTTGAATCGATAGATTGGTCTTAGATACTTGAGCTATTAATTTGAGTTTAAATAGATTAATAGATTAGATTGGGTTAATTTCATTATCAACCAAGCTAATTAGATGGACATTTATATATTTAAACTAAGTGGGCCTTAGTGTATATAAATAAATATATAAATAAGTAGGTTGATTATGATGGCAACAAGTAGGTTGATTATCGTTGTTTCACCTCTCCCCGCCCGATATGTCCCGAATGCTGCTCATAATTTGAGCATTTTGACCTTTTTATATCATTTGTGGAATGACCTTAATACGAGTAAAATAATAAATGATAACATCAAACATAAAATTTATCCATAAAAGATTATGGTCCAATAACAAAAATTTGGTTGAACATTGCATTCTAACTTCATAAGCAATATAATTAAATATAGATCGCAATAATCATAGGACTAACCAAATTATTATCGTCCGCTCTCAAAACAACATTGTCCCAAGAATAAATCTGTAACCAAAATATCAAATATACAATAGAGAAAACTATATAACTCTATCGGGCACCTTGGCCCAATAATCCAAACCGTAAAACTTTTAATGTAAATCTTGACTAGTACAAAGATCCAAAAATAAAACTCTAAAAACTATAAATAATTTTTTAACTATCTTTCTTCGACAATAACTCATCTGAATCCTATAAAATCTATTGCTGACTAATCTAGAGGGATTTTAAAAATATTTACAAATGTGAGTTGAATATTTAGCAAAGTATATGTATATATGATATACAAATATACGTATGTAAAACATATAAAAGTACAAAAAATAATAAATTATATGGAAAAGTCTAAAATATCCAATTTTTGTTAAATATGTTACAAAACATGATGTCATGGAAACCATTCAATATATATTTGAATATTCAAAATATGCAGAACATGCAAAAATATAAAAATATTAAAATATGTAATGGGCCTCTAAAAATCTAAAAACTAAATAATATGTGAAAACTTAAAAGCCAATGATTGGTAACTCGTACACTAACTAATTTAAAGGCGACTATAAAGAACGAGCTATTTATATTGTGCAGATATACTACTATTCAATGCTTATAGGTGAGCCATTTATATTATTCTATAAATGAAATCAAATGACACATTTTTATCAGCCTATGGATGATTGGTGCGCTTTTCAAGTTTGCATAATATATGGTAGTACTTGTCCAAACATAAACTATCTAAATTATAATTATTCTCATTTAAGAAAATAAAAGGCTCTATAATAAATATACAAAATTTTTTTAAATTAGAAAAAAATACAACCACTGTCTATATAATAAAGTAGAGTATTCATCAAATATTTATATGAAAAGAGTATGCAAAGTTAAACATTCATATATTTCATGATTCATTTATAATATCTAATTATAAGAATATAATCTTTCAAAATGCCTAAATATTTAGTGAAAATAAACAAATCTCCAACTATTCAATAAAAACATGAGAAATCTTTCATGCAACAATATTTTAGAAGTGATGAAAAGGGTGACAACAATATGTATTTAAACTAAAATAGAAAAGATAACAAAAAAAAGTTAATAATAAATTAAATGATCGGTTTAGATATATTTATTTTAACTTAAAATTTTACTAGATTTAATACAAATTATTCTCAAAATCACCTTTCTTCGCATTCTCTTTTTTTCTTTCTTCACTCCATTCCTTCTTTTTCCCTCTCTTTTGTGATACCCGGACTTCCATTTGAAATATTTTGGATATATTTATTAATTTTGGAATTTATTAGATATGTCAAAATGATAATATATATTATAAAAATTTAGAGAATATTCATATCAGTTGTACTGGTGCTCAAACACCGATTTTATTATAAAAAGAGGATAAAGAGAAAGGACAAAATAATAATAATAATAATAATAATATATTATAAGGGGGGAAGCCGCGGGCAACATAGGAAAAGAAAGAAAGGACGAAAAAGAGAAGAAAGGAGAATAAGGAAGGGGAGGCGCAGTGGCCGACCACCGACCGGAGAATCAATGCCGGAAATGGAAACCACTTAACCTTCTCTGCGATTTTCCTCCATTATTCGAGAAAAACAGTGGTGTGAAGAAGAGGGAGGTCCGCGTGAGCCAAATAGAGCGACCGACGCTATCGTCGCCGTCGCCAGAATAAATACATGAAATTAAAACAAGTAAATTCTTTTTTTCTTTTTGTTGATATCGATTCCTTCTTTGAATATACCAATTTTGAGAAAACTCAGTCAAAATTTGATTGTTTGGTATTCAAAGGTTCGTGTGAAGGAAGAGCTCAGCAAAAGGAGGAGAGAAATAGAGAATAGAAGAGAGAGAGGTGATGCGGCCGAAAAAGGAAGAAGAAAGAAGAAGGAAGCAAGAAGGAGGAGAAGAAAAGGGAAAAGAAGGGGGAGGCGACTGTGAGGGAGAGGGAGAAGCAAAGGAGGTTTGCGACAGAGAGGAGGAAAGGAGAGAGAGTGTGTGAGGAAGAGAAAGAAGAGAAGAAGGCAGTGGCGCGTGGGAGGAAAGGCGCGTGTGAAGAGGAGAGAAAAAGTGATTTGTTTCGATCTGCTTGGTATAAAATTTAGACAAGTATCCGTAAGCTAAATACTTGGTCTATTTTCTTATCTAATAATGTTTGTGTATATTTTATATATTTTCTTTACATACATATTATTTTTATACACCATATCTATTTATTATATACATGCATGTATATTTTATAGGTGATTCAATATTTTTTCACTGATATATGTAATTTCGGAGGATTTTGTTATTTGTGGATACCGGAATAGTATATGTATATATATTTTGTGTATTCGTATGCTATGGAACCAAGAACCAGGCCCTATAACAGTCTATATGCATGCTGCCAGCGGACAAGGTCACTACTTTATGGGACCAAGGTAGTTCAAAACCTGAGGAGTCAATATTTGTGATCCCGGGGTTTCAGTATGTGGTATTTGTGGTGCCTCTCCCGATGGGGATGTATTTGTGATATGTGATCACCATTTTGCTAGCAGAAAGGTGCTCTGTGATGTAGTCGACTTGTCCGATATATTTTGATGAGAATAATTGTAAAAAATTAACATAAATTAATATATTTTAACGTCATAATATATAATTAAACTTGATATTACACCCAGAGTCGTGGGTGACAAAATATAATGAGTAAGTTTTCTATTTATTGGAGATAGAGTACATAAATGATCTAACCTGCTGACTTAAGCTACAATTGAAATGGCTTAAGGTTATCGAATGTATGTGTAACTCATACTCAAATTGGTCTTTTAAATCTTTGGTTCTCTAATTTCATGCATACTTTATATTTTTACATGTATTTATATGAACTATAATTTGAGAAGTATGAATTGGTTTACGGATGGGCAATAAGAATATTTCATATGTATGGATATGTGTTAAGCGTCGAAATATGTTTTATATTTGTATGTGTCACATCCCGTATTCCTATAGTTATTTTAATTATAGGAAACATGTGCTTACCATAATAATTTATAAATCATAATACATAACATCCAAAATAATGCCAATCATCACGACTCCGACATTCATTTAATAATAATGTGAATGCAACTAGTGATAAGGAAATGTGCCAACTAACATCCTAATATTCAACTTATATGAATTATACCGAAACATATAAGATAACCATAAGAGTTTTGTGAACATATTTCTAAACTACAAATACTAAATTTTACATTTCTGATACGCTTATAAATTTACAAGTTCTTACATTATTACTTAAACTAAATTAGTTACATCATTACTAATTACTGCATAACTAATTGTTCTTCTTTACTTTTATTTATCAAGCTTAAACACCAACGAAACATTTGAAGAAAAAGAAAGTAGTAAGATAGTGAGCCAAATATTCAGTAAGAATATAATAGTCTAAGATAAGCATATTCTTATACAAAAATACATTATATACAACAATAAAAATTGTGACATATGTAAAAATATATATATACTTTTAAAATATTTTCATAATACAATTGACTTTCTTTTTCTTGTACATATTTCTTTTTATTTACCAGCACTTCTTAACTTTCATAGCTTGAGGAACTAGCGGTAATAGGCATTACCAACTAATGGAACGTTCAATCGATATTTGGATTATGTTAGTCTATACAATCAAAATGCCAGAATTACATAGCACAATGACACTTCTTCCTTATTTACATCCCGAAGATAGGATGGATTATATTCAATCCATACAACTCAAATGCCTTATCTTTTTTATTTATATCCCGAATACAAGATGGTACTACCTATTGTCTCACAGTAGACGGGGCTAAAATTACAAAGCAATACTTAATTAGATAATGATCTATATTATAATATCCTAAGGTATGTCAGAGAATACTATCTGCTAAAATAAATCCTTGATTCAATTTGTTTATTTATTAAAATTTTATAGTGGAAGCCCTTATTAATAATCTTGTTTCTTTCTCTTAATTTTCTCATTTCAGAGAAAATTCGTATTGTTTTGGTATCATATTAGCTTCCACTCAAGTATAACATATCATAAATATTTGTAATAAAATTACGATAATGTAACGTCTTTGGGGACCCGCTTGTAGATATTGTCCGCTTTGCCACACAAGCGCACGATTTTATTCCTGGCAAATGGCATCCACTAGCCCCAAAATGCGTCTACAAGGAAAAGGTCTCCACGGCTTATACAGCATGCTTCGTTACCCTCTCTATTAGATGTGGGACATGACAGTCCACCCCCTCGGGATCCCAGCGTCTGCGCTGGCACACCGAACCGGGCCCCTTCTTTGAAACCATTTGTAACATCCCCGAGCACCAGCTTGTAGATATTGTCCACTTTGCCGTACTGGCACACAATTTTATTCCTGGCAGACGACCTCCACCACCCCCAAAACGCGTTTATAAGGAAAAAATCTCCACGACTTATAAAACACGATTCATTCCCTCTCCATCTGATATGGGACATCACAACTCTGTAACGTTCCCGAGCACCCACTTGTGAATATTATTAGCTTTGCCACATAGGCGCACGATTTTATTCTTGAAAGACAGCATCCACCACCCCCAAAATACATTTATAAGGAAAAGGTCTCCATGGCTTATAAAGCACGCTTCGTTTTTCTCTCCATCTGATGTGGGATACCACAGATAAAGTATATTATGTATATCCATAATAAAATCATATCAATACATAATATAAGTATATTATGTGTTGGTCTTATTTTTAGACAACATATTATTCGATTTTTGATCCATAAATTCAATAATTTTTTAGTTTACTAACCGGTTCGGTTCTCTTTCATCTCTTTAATCGGTTTGATCACAAGCCGATTTATGAATCGGTTTGACTTTTCATAATATTTTGTGAATTGTGTCATATGAGTCGGTTTACCATTATACATATATTACGTGGCCAATTCAACATTTAAAGAATTATACATAAAGCGGTTCACTTACCAAATTAATCAGTTTATTAGAAATTAGTTCATTTCTAATCTTCAACAACCGATTCTTATAATGGCCAACCGATTCACATGATGTATAACTTGTTTATTAATTTAACATACCATAGATGGCTAGTTTACAAATAATTTTCTAGCTGGTTCACACTAAATTAGGAAAATAGGCAATTAAGTACAAATCGGTCGATTTAGTGACAAATTTCAGTTCTGGGGTCGATTCAGTAACCAAATCGAGATATTTTCAGAAACCATTTTACATGGTGATAGTTAAGCCATAGTAATAGAAGTCTTTGCCTGGCCGACTTCCCGTTTAATCGGTTCATAGCCATTTTAATCTATTTTCATGAATTTCCCAGCTACAGCATCAACATAGATGCAGGGGTGGTTCGGTTGTTATGTTGGGATCCGGCTCGGAGGTTAATTCATACCAACTTTTACAAGTTAATATTTCAACATCATCTTAACATACTTAAGCTACTATGGCTGCCGGTTTAGCCGATTTAGGGCCTGGTTCAACCCATTTTATGGGCAGAAATTTCAGACTTCAGCAAACTACTAAAGTTCAGTCCGGTTAATTATGTGAGGTCCGGTTCAGGGACCAATTCAGCTCCAAATCATGATCATTTTTGTCACAACATCAATAAGAGATTTTCCTTGTGGGTCACCAAATTTGGGCCAGTTCAGAAATCATTAGGTGGCCGGTTTAGCCCCATAATAATAGCTGATTTAGCTACTACTATAGCTTTAGGATTTTAGCTAGTATGTTCCTAAACTTAGGCCCGGTTCAGTGATTAAGGCACCATAAAAAATTACTTTTCATATATTTTAAGAATCAGCACATACTTTTTGACTGGCTCAAATAAATATTTCAATTTTATCCTTACCCGATTCAAAGGTATACACCAATTTTTTGCTAAAAATTATATCCTGTTGCAATCTCGCCGATTTAGCGATATTTAATTTTTTAGAGGCTTAATCGTTCGGATTTGTGATGGACCATCTAATGTGTAGAAAATTCGAAGCATTCCGTCTATAAAACGAACGTCCTTCAAATATACAACCTGTACAAAATCCTGTAACACAACCACAACGCATCACAGGATCCCAACAGCCACAATTTTATAATGTGTGGCACCGGCGTTATAACTCCGAGTATGATGTTGATTCAGAAAAGATACCAACTAGGTAACCAATTATAGCCATAAAAGAAACCTGCGGAAGCTACTACAACCATAATTAACAGCGGAAGCAAAACTATATATCCATCATCATCACATACATAATACTGTAAGTTTCAAAATAAATTATACAAGTTCCTTATCCCATACAAAAACTGTAAGCTAAGTCCTAAAAGCTCATCCCACTAGGTCTAGCTCCCTACCCAGTGTCTATGACCTACTCGGACTAGTTAGGAATAATAGTATGCTCATCTGAAAGGGAAGAAGAAGTAAGGGTGAGCTAACAATTCAACAAATCTATCATATTTAAAAATAATAGACAATATAAGTAAGGTTAAGTATAAGAATGATATATAATCGTGAAAGATATGCATAAATAAGAACATGATCAAATATACTTTAGAATACAATTTACTTCTCTTTGGGATATAATTTAGACATAATTATTTATCTTTATAAATCAGGGCCAGTAAGTCTTGCTAACTAAAGGTGTGGAAGAATGAGGAAGGATCATGATACCCTATATAATCTAAGGTCGTAAGCTCTTATTATCGACCCAGATGAGGGGCCATCTATATATCATGCCTGCAGACGGGCTGATGCACCACATGGTATAGCGGTATACCTATCATCTGGTTATACATGACCAATAAAATGCTACCCTAACTCCCGTCGTCCAGAGGCAGTACTCGTCATTCTACAGTAATATCTTAAGACTTGTCAAGAGTATTATCCACTACAATACGTGGTCGAAATAATTCTCGAGTCTCTACTATAATGCTAGTGGTAGGCCAAGGGGTATTAACTCTGTATTATAAATCTGTGGTCCTAATTTCATGGTTTCTTATTTATTTGAGAAAATGTCCACCATAATTGATTCACAATATCTTCATCTGGGAGAACAATTCAATCACATAACACATTATGGATTTTCCTTCGAATACTTGTGTAATTTTTATTTTTCATTTGGATTAAAGTCTTTTCACGATTCAATTTGGATGCATAGATATTATTAAGCATATGAAAGATTAAAAATTCTTACCATCAAGAGACAATTACCACTTTAGAGGGCTCCAAACTATTTTTTCTTCACAGCGGAATGCAAACATATCTTTTTTAGGGCTTACAATTAAACATGTACAATTTGACATAACTTATATAATAATTAATTATGATGGAAACATGCAAAATTTATATTTAGCCTCGGGTGAACAGTGATAGGGCCGATTTAGAGCGTTTGGATGTTACAAATTGGTCGATACTTGTGAGATCTGACGTCCGACTGATATATGTGCATAATTAGGACATGGTAATTCATAATTTGGGGACAATTAAGCATAAAATTTGAAGGGAAGTGGGAGAACCCAAACTGGGCGCTGGTAAGGGTTTGACGAAGCCAAATCGAGCAAATCAGAGGGGAAATCAGACAATAAACTATAAATACCTTAGGCAATAATCATGGGTTGTATATTTTTCATGATTTGGGTGGGTATAGGAATAATAATACCCGATAAAGAATGAATAAAAATCAAAAAAAAAGAAAAAGGAGGGCATGAGTACACTTACCTCACCCTGATCTATCAACTTTCCAACTCGCTCTTGGACAGATTTGGACTCGTGTGTTTTAATCTCCTCTTTCTCTTTATAGCTCTTCGTCCTCTCTCGCTGTAGAAACCAGAAATGGCTAAAACTAACACAAGAGAAACCTTCACACAAATAATCACCCCCAGTCGGGTGATCATCAAGTGCACAAATCTACCAACCCCTCACCTTGATCACCGCTCGAGCAGTCATCAGGCGTTAGGTGTTCTTGATGTTGCGCCCGCGGAACACCGCAAGCGCTCCACGGGAGGTCGATTCTACTAGCCCGCGCCTGCGAAGGGCCTTGGGCGCTAGTCAAGCACCGAGCCCTTTCTCACTATTTTGCTTCCGATGATAATTTTTCACATTTTTAAACCTAATTTTTTATTATTATTAATTCAATTACTTTCTAATTGCCATAGTTTGGAGCCGAAATCTTAGAGGATTTTCAAGAGGAATCTTAATATCGACTCATGACATCTTAGAGGGTTCATTAAAATTCCTATATTAATTTTTATTCTGCTAGCTCGCGCCTGCGAAGGGCCTTGGGCGCTAGTCAAGCGCCGAGCCCATTCTCACTATTTTGCTTCCGATCATAATTTTTCACTTTTTTAAACCTAATTTATTATTATTATTAATTCAATTACTTTTTAATTACCATAGTTTTGAACCGAAATTTCACAGGAATTTCAAGAGGAATCTTAATATCAACTCATGACATCTTAGAGGGTTCAATAAAATTCATCTATTAATTTTTATAGAGTTTGAACCAATAAAAACGTAAAGAAAATCAGCACAAATAGCAAGTTTCTAATTTTCTTTGTTCAGACTATCTGTCGAATCTAAACACATTGAACCGGCCGGTTTCATGAAGAATTATTTCATAACAAAAATATAGTGAATTAGTTAACATATTAAGGTATCCTCATTAAACTTTTTGGGAGATAAATTGGCCATTAACAGTATAAAAAATTATGCATATCAGTTAGCTAATAGCAGACTAAAGAAACCAACTTCATAATACATGTTCTTGAATTTTGGTTATTCTAACATGATAATAGTAAGGATTTTAAGTATTGAACCTATAATTGTAATATCTTAAATTTTTATCTAATTTAATTAAAATTATTTATTATTTTTTTAGACAATATGAGTGTGATAAAAATTAATTAAATATTGTAAAATTTTGAGAAATGATCGAAATTATAAAGTAGCGCTCGAACCATGCCCGTACTGTTATCCGAATATCGACTTAGATTTTAGAATAAAAGAAATATAAAAAGAGAAAAAAATAAATGATAATAATAATAATAATAATATTATTATTATTATTATTATATATATATATATATATATAAAGAGAAAACAGTAATTAGAAGGGTTTCAAGGAGAGATAAAGAAATGAGGGAAGAAGAGAGAGAGAGAGAGAGGGTACCATTGCGGGTTGTCGCCGCCACATTCACCAGAGCTGCCAACACCGGGAATGGAAGTCGGTGAAGCCGTCTTCGTTACAAAAGGTAAAATATTCTATCTTTCACTTTAAAACTAGTAAATTATACACACTATAGTTTCTTTAATATACACCATCCACTGCCACATGCTCAACCAACTCCTAGTTTTAGGCACATGAAAGAAGAGCAATGCAACTTTATATGTTTCTTCTTTATCATATAGAAATACAAATCATGCTAGCTATATGGGTTTCTTCTTTAACACAAAATTAAAAAGACATATTAAGACATTTTACACTGATAGTTAATTTAAATGGAATTACTCCCTCAATGATATGTTTAATTATGAGCATATCATACGGGTAAACATCAATTTAATTCAGTATGACTTTATTCATTCTATTTCATGATAATGTGAGCAAAAAAATCTAGAACTTCAATAAAACCTAAACAATCAAGCAAAAAGAACTGAACATAAAAAATAAAACCATCCTTCCATTACTACTTTGATTGAGTTATACAGAGAAAGTAAACAGTCCAATGATGAAAACCCTAAGGAAGAAGGGGGTGAGAGGAGGATAAGACAGTACAAATTGTATTACAAATTATTAACTAAATGATAAGATCATGCAATCGCTACTTTGATTCCAGGCAGCTTCTTCAACTAAATTCTAAAGAACACCAATGCAGGGGAAACCATAAATCAAGAAAGATGACAGGCAAGTAAACCAATTATTTATTACCATGCAGCCTTTGCGAATAAGATGCAGGAGAATAGAATTTTATGATTTCTTCCTTTTGTCTCTCTAAGTCACCTAGGCTCTTCTAAGCCATAGCTAACTTGGCGGTTCAGATGATTTTACACTGCACCAACAGTAACAAGAAATATTAACAGAAGACTTTATATTTAATTAGATTCTCAGATCTAACAAATAGATAAAGATGTCAACCCATCTGATTTCCCAGCTCTATGATCTATGGTTCCTTCTCTAAATTCTCTCTTGTTAGAGAAGAGATAACATGAACATTATAAAGTAATAGCGCATGGTAGATGAAAAGCAAAATAAAGAAATGAAAAACAACAACTAATAACTCACTTATAAGAATATACAAATGCCAATAGTTATTTTCTAAAAAAAAAATCAACAAATTTAAGCCATGAAGATATATGGTGTGCTAGAAACTATTAGTACACGATATGTATAAAGTTTCACATAAATAAATGGCATCCTCTAGTTCATATTGCGTAATGCTTAACAAAGTAATATAAAAACTCAGATACATAATCCATGATTAGATTCAAAAAAAGCTCATCTTTCCTTATAGTCAAGAAGATATCACATTTGGATGATTCATCTACCACATTAGTTGCAAATCATGGTTTTTGTAGCGCCTATCCAGCAAGATGTTAATAGATATAGTTTTTCCAATTTTGAGGCAGTTTGCCTATACAACCAAGAGTCATCAATTTCCTCAAACAAAACAAGACAATTGGGATGCTCAAGTGATAAGAAAGTTGTTTCATACCTAAAACACAATTCCAAATGTTCTAGCACCAATAACACGCTCTGTCATGCAGCTAATAATCTGCAATGAAAATTTCAATCAACCCATTAAATTTTATATAAAAACACCTAAGAACATGGTCAATTACAAAACATTAGCAAACTTTAATCACAATACTGTAAACACACACTCTAAATTCTATCCTAACAATAATTTTTAGGGAAAATCTAACCACGTTAAAGGAGAATTTTTTATGAAACACTCAACCATGTTATAAGCCTTTGAACATGGTTTAACACAATAATATGTAAATAAAAAGAGACAAAGGAATCATCCTTACCCTTTTGGGTTCACCATTTGTGCCACCAATAGTAGTCAAAATAATTTGACCCGTAACTTCATCATTCCCCTCTATTATAACTGCAGGCATTGCCTGCAATAAGTAGCTAATCAGTTTGAAGTCCTAACAAGTATAACACATTTGTGTAAGGGAAACGAAAACCTCATCAATACCAAAAATTAACAAAGAAAAAAATCAATATCAGATAACATTGAGAATTTATAATTTTTAAACTCATCAAAACTACCAAAAACTAGACATTTAGATGACAAAGATCTCAAAAAATTGGTTGTTAAAAATCTTATAGATGCCTAAATTTCACTAACATATTAGAAAGAAATGAGCTAAGCATTCATTTCATGAAAGAAACAACGTGCAATTCAGATTGGATTGCAAACAAGCAACTCTTATGGAGGAAATCTAAGGATAATGACACCAGGAAGCAAACCACAGCATATAGAACACCAGGAAATCTAAGGATAGTGAAGGAAAGTTAAAATGTCTTCGGGGAAAAAAAATTATCTATCAAATAAAAGGGCCTTTAGTTAAATCTCAGATGAGCAACTTTTGTTAATATCGGACGTAAAGTAGTAGCTGTCTTCACAAAATGAAAATCACCTCCGTGAAAAGTATTCCAAACCATGTAAAATCTCAAGCTTATCAGTATTTTTCAAAAAAATTTTAACAGGTAACAAATAAATAAGAAATCTAAGAAAAAAGGACCAATAAGATTACACGATAAATTACAAAATGAACTAACATGTCAAACGAGATTTGAAAGTTGAAACCATATGAACAATCAAATATCAATAACCTTACGAACTAGAGCGGTTTTATTTCAATAACAAGCTTCGCACCAAATAGACTGATATTTTCATTCGCCATTGGGTGGGAGAGATGCGCGATTGGCTAGGGTTGTAAAAGGAGAAATTCGGGAGGAAAGTGGAAGAGAAATACTCAAGGGTTGTGGTGAATGAACACGCCTCCCTCTCTCTCTGATTATTATTATTATTATTATTATTATTGATGGATACGCCTATAGTGGGTTGATAGAATAAGAAGCCCGACATTGTTCGAATAAGAAGCCATATTGGGCGGCCAATAGATTCCCCATGATACGGTCAACATTTTTGTTGATCAAAAGTGCTACAGTAGGCCGGCCCAACAAAGCAAGTCTCACGTGAGCCAGGCACAATTGGGCCCACACCTCCGTACACGACTAGCAACGGTTCTCTCCCTTGATTTTACACCTTTCTAGAAGGCAATCTACACTGTAACAGTCACCAACAGATTTAGCACACATCTCATGAGAAAAGTGTCACATTATCTCTTCCTGCCTACTGTAAACCCTAACAGTAACAGGATGCAGAAGGAATGTGAGAAATCCTATGAGCCGTTGCCTACCAAGAAAGGAAGCAATCCCAACCGATTGATGAAATCATGCCTCCCTGCCAAGAAAGGTTGGCCGGCAGAGTGCATGGATTATGCCTTCCTACCCAAGGAAGGTTGCCCAACACTTTATCTATAAAAGCCCATCGAATTTCCACTCCAGGCCATACTCACTTCTAAGCCTACAAAACGTTCACTGCTGTGATCATACGCTCGTCACTCAGACTTCAGAGGCACATTTCTCTTCTAAAACTTTCATAGTGTTCAAACAGTTCTTCAATCTTTCACGCTTACAGAACTCAGATTCGCCATCTCTCTCTCTGTGTTCCTTGTGAACATAAGGCTGAGTGACTATGCTCATCACGAGCCATTAGAACGCCTCTCACGTCTGAAACCAAACACTCATCTCGAACACTCCTTGACCTGTCTATCTACTCTCATTTCATTTTCACTTCTTAAAAGTCGAAGGTCGATTTCTCACTGGAGCATTGAAATATTTTTGATGGGATAACATTCTGTTGACACCTAACCTCTTGTTTGTTGTAGTGGTGTGCAGGGTCTAGACTCGGTAAATGAAGCTGGATCCAGACAATCCAGTCGACCTGAATCTATTCAAAACTTGGATCCAATGACGCATCATTAGCGACATCCATGGAAAATGCTTACAAAAAGCCTACCACACTTTTCGAGAAAACTTTTTCATTCTCACCTTCTAATCCAACCAGAATGGTGAGCACGAGAATGCAAGTTAGCGAACCCACTAGAGACGTGACCTCTCCCGACCAGGATCACACTGCTAGTGCCATGGTCAACAGGATGGTCAACAGGGTGCCTGCACCCTTCTTTCAACATCTAATGGAGCATATACATAATACCAACAATATGCTCTAGATGCTCTACTCCAGCTAGAAGCCCTCATCATGGGGCTTCGCCCACGGCAGTCCCTACACTAGCCTCCTGGAGAGGACGCCAGAGGAAGAAGAAGCCAGCCAAAAAATCTAGAAGGTCGGCCAGCATCCAGACACGAGAGTCCTCACCTGCTCCAAGCCGGCCCAGGCTTGAAGAGAGCTCAGGAAGCATGACTGCAGAGGAAAGTTCATAACAAAGAAACTCTCAATACTCTCGGGCGGAGACCACCTCCCAGGCCCAAGAGGGGGCCTCGTGAGTCATCAGATCTACTAGTGGCAGTAGCCGACCGGCCATTAGCCACACCAGGAAAAGAACAAAGTTGAGGACCTATCTCAATTCTAAGAGATCAGCCAACACTGCTCGAGCAAATCCCAGGTTGGAGAAGATCTGGAACCGCATGTTCAAGGACGACGAGCGCACTATCGATCTGGATAGATTTCCTTTCACGGCGGAGATCCTAAACCGTCCGAGGCCAGCTAAGTTCAAGATGCCTCCCCTTGACTCTTATGATGGGAGCGCTGATCCATTAAATCATCTCGATTATTTTCGCACCCATCTAAATCTGCAAGGGTTAGAAGACGTAGCAATGTGTCACTGCATCCTGCTCTCATTGAAGGGGGACACTCGTATATGGTTCCACCACCTCCTTTCAGACTCAATCATAAGTTTCAGGGAGCTGATCGACATCTTCTTAGCCCAGTACGCCTCTAGTCGTTGAGAAGCGAAGTAGCATTGGTATCTCTCCCATATCAATCAAAAGTAGGGAGAAAATCCACGAAAGTTCCTGGATCGCTTCGTGGTGGAGGCCACGCAGATCCCTAGGCTCATAGAGGAGATAAAGTTGGGTAGCATATCTACGCTGATGTATGGGGACTTCTTCAAGCATCTGATGCACAAGAACCCACAAACTTTCTGGGAGGTAAAATCTATTACTCGAGCCTATGCGACGACAGAAAAGGCTAACGAGGCTAAGCATCCCGAGCAGACCGAACCGTCTCGCTCTTTCCCAGGAGAGGTAAAAAGGAAGTTCAACCGTAGCAATCACTCCCGGAGGAAGCACCATAGGACCGGAGCACAAGGACGACAGACCAATCAACCTAACACCCTTAACCAACACGCGTTCAAACGTCATCATGTAGATCCACGGGGAGAAATTTCTTAAGTGGCCAAAACCACTTAAGAAGGTGGAGGGAAAAAATCTAGATAAGTACTGTGATTTTCATTGATCTTTCGGATACTCCATAGAGAATTACAAAACTCTCTAGCGGGAGATAGAATAGCTGATCTGGAGGGAACATCTCACCAGGTTCATCAAGAGCCTAACCAGAGCGTTGACACTGCAGGCGAAGAAGACGAGAGCCTTCCCCTCCACGGAATTGAGTTGCGGTAGAAGTGGTCAATATGATCACCACTCGACCGGCCAAGAACCCAGAAACAATAGGGAGCAGCAAACTTGGAAGAAGAAGCAACGCACCACGGATAATGTCATTAGTTTTAGTGACAGTGACTCAGCGCATGTAATTTTACCCCAAGTAGATTCCCTTATTGTATCCACACTCGTTTCGAACGGTAGCATTGACTACCAACTAAAACGAGTATTCATTAATAATAGAAGTTCGCATGGCTTGCTCTATCTTGATGCATTTTTTAAACTGGGTTTAAAAAGTCAATTGAAACCTGTTGGAGGCCCGTTGTACGGCTTTAACAATGAGACGGTGCCCGTCTAAGGGACAATCCAATTGGAGGTCACCCTGGGCACATACTTGAAAACGGTAAGTCGTACACTAACCTTCTTGGTAGTTGATCTGCCCTCCATATACAACGTTATACTAGGCCGCCCGTGCCTAATAGAGTTCGAAGCCATCACTTCAATACTGCACCTCAAAATAAAACTCCCGACGCCATACTGTGTGGGCAAAGTGTTGGGTGACCATGTCACAGGGCGGACATGTTACATGTCCTAAATCGCTCCTAGCGGTAGTACCAGGTTGGCAGGAGAACTCGACCATCAAGACGAAGTAACTCTACAGCAAGCACAGTCTGATGAGGCAACCGACCTGGTTCCACTGACTCCGGAGGATCCGAAAAAGTGCGTACAGATTGGCGGCTCAATCGATGGCACACTGCGCGACGAGCTAATCACGTTCTTGCGATAAAACGCTAACATCATCGCGTGGACTCCCGCTGACATGCCTGGGATTCCCATCGGAGTAATGGTCCACAAGTTAAGCCTCGATCCCGACCGAAAGCCCATCAAGTAGAAACGGAGAAACCATTCGCTGTAAAAATTGGTCGCTATCTGAGAGAAAGTAAGGAAACTGCTGAACGCCGACTTCATCAAAGAAGTCCAGTACCCGTACTGGCTTTCTAACGTCGTCCTAGTGAAGAAAAACAACAGAAAATGACGAATGTATGTCAATTTTATCGGCATTAATAAAACCTGCTCAAATGACAGCTTTCATTTACTCATGATCGACCTGCTGGTAGACTCTACGTCCGAGCATGAGCTATTGAGCTTCATGGACGACTATTCAGGCTACAACCAGATCTGGGTGAGCCCAAAGAATGATGAGCACACTTCGTTCATTACGGACCAGGGCACTTATTCCTATAAGATAATACCCTTCGATCTAAAGAACTCATGAGCCATTTACCAGCGGCTCATGAATAAAATATTTAAAAAATAGATCAGCCACAATATGGAGGTATATGTCAACGACATGTTCGTCAAGACCACGACCACCGACGACCATATTCGCGATCTGGTAGAATTATTTGAAGTGCTCCGCGCACATCAAATGAAGCTGAATCCAGGCAAGTACATCTTCAGAGTAGCCTCAAAAAAGTTCTTGGGTTTCATCGTCTCTCAACGAGTGATCAAGGTAAACCCATAGAAGATCAAGGCTCTCGCAGACATAGCTCCCCCGCGGAGTGTCAAGGATATCCAGCGGCTGACTGGACGACTAGCAGCCTCATCCAGCTTTTTAGCAAAGTCTGGTGACAAATACCAGCCGTTCTTTAAGGCTCTGAGGGGAACAAAATTGAATAGTTTTCAATGGACGGTAGAGTGCCAGACAGTCTTCAATGAGTTGAAGTAATATTTGGCTAGCCCGCCATTACTGGTGTCACCCAAGGACAGAGAGGAGCTGTACCTATACCCTGGTGGTGTTAGAGGTGCCCTCAACTTTGTCCTCGTATACTAGGACTCTGACACTCAGCGGTCGGTCTACTATGTGAGCAAGACGTTGGTCAGCCTAGAGACGCACTACCCGTGCACAAAGAAGTTAGCTTTAGCACTCATTTTCTCCACCCAAAAATTGAGGCCCTACTTTCAGGCACACCGCATGATTGTTCTCACCAAACAGCTTATAAAGAGTATTCTCTAAAAACCTGATATTTTTGGGCGGCTGGTGAAGTTGGCTATCGAATTTTGAGAGTTTGATATCGAATTTCTGACCATACTGGCCATTAAATGGCAGGCTCTTGATGACTTTATCGTTGAGACCACGACTCTAATTCTCAAAGAATGACCCTCTGAGGATACAGAATAGCATGAGGGAGTGCCAGGATGGGTCATCCACATAGACGGATCGTCTACAAACTCAAGCAGCAGTGCCGGGGTGGTCCTTAAGACCCCTGACGAGTTTAAGGTGAAGTACTCCCTTAAACTGGACTTCTCAGCCACCAATAACATTGCCAAATATGAAGCCCTGTTAGCCGGGTTAAGGTTACCCAAAGAGTGCTCAGCCAAGCAACTGGCTATCTACAACAACTCTGAGCTAATTGTCAACCAAGTTAACGGAAACTTCGAGGTAAGCAACCCACACTTGGCCAAGTACTTGACCAAGTCAAGGGAGGCCGCCCAAAGTTTCAACAAGCTGACCCTGGTCCATGTTCCGAGGATTGAGAACTGAAAAGCCGACTAATTGGCAAGAGCGATGGCGACTGAAAACTTAGAGTAGTTCTCGAGGGACATGAGAGAGGTTCTGAACACTCCTAACATAGAGAAATAGGAAGTAATGCAAATCTTCTTGACAGAAAATTAGATGACGCTCTACCTAAGGTATCTGACGACAGGAGCGCTTCCAGAAGACACGAACAAAGCCAAGCATATCAAGAAGACTGCCGGTTGGTACACTGTAGTCGATGGACGACTGTATCGCCGCGGTTACTGGACTCTATACCTCCGATGCCTAACCCTTGAGAAGGCTGACTACGCCTTGAGCGAAGTCCACCTTGGAATTTGTAAAACGCACGTCAAGGGTAAGTACTTGGCATTCAAGATCGTGCAACAAGGCTAATACTCATTGTCGATGAAAAAGGATGCACGCGAGTTTGTAAAGAAGTGTGAGGGTTGTCAGCTTTAAGGCAAGCTTCATCACCTGCCGTTAGCCAAGCTGAAGTCCCTCCAGGCACCTTGGCCCTTCGCGCAATGGGGGCTTGACATTCTTAACCCGTTTCACATCATAACGGGGCAAAGGAAGTTTATCATTGCAAGTATCGACTACTTCACCAAGTGGGTCGAGGTCATCCCACTGACCAAGATCATAGAGTATAACGCTCTTGAATTCGTCTGCCAGAGTATCATCAGTAGATTTGGCATTCTAAATGTCATTATGACTGACAACAAAACTCAATTTTTAAAAAAATATTTCACCAAGTATTGCACCAGTTTTAGCATTAGGCTGGTCCACACTTCGGTGGTATACCCTCAAGCGAATGGACAGGTGGAGGTCACAAATCGCATGCTACTCCACGATCTTAAGACCAAGCTAGATGACACAAGGGGCACCTGGGTAGGCGAGCTTCCCTCCGTCCTCTGGTCTTACCGGATGACTCCAAAGGAGCCGACTCGCAAGACACCATTAGGTCTCTGTTATAGGACTGAAGCTGTAATCCCGGTTGAGATCGGGCTTTTAAATCTTTGGGGTCGAATCTTTCGATGCCCAAGGTAACTTCAAAAAAATCTGAAAACATCTAAACTTATTTAAAGAAGCCCGCCATGCCGTTAGGATGCAGACTGCAGCCTACCAATAGCGAATCGGTCGCTATTATAACAAGAAAGTGAAAGCGCGGCAGTTTGAAGTTGGAGACTTAGTCTTGCGAAGTATCGAGGTCACAGGCAAGAGCGCCAACCGGAAGAAGCTCTCCCCAAACTGGAAAGGGCCCTTTCTAGTCTCCGCTGCCCTGTGAAACAAAACATACAAGCTTCGAAACCGGGGCAAAAAGTTTGTCCCACTGACGTGGAACATGATCCACCTACAAAGTTATTTCCAATAAGGCTCCGGGTAGGTAGTCCGCATGCTTGTATATAATTACTTGTATTCAGCTTTCAATTAATAAAATAAGTATTCTTTTTTACATGTTGTGTTTGCTTTCTTCATTTTGAATATATTGCATGCTTGTATATCTTTCATATTGTAGGGTTAGGCAACCTAGACTGCCCCTAAGTCGGGCAAATTTTTACCCACTCGTTACTAAACCCTGATCATCCAAGCAGCCCATGATCGGTTATTTTTAAACCATAGTCATCCAGGCAGCTCACGAGCGTCGTATTTAAACCTTGATCATTCGAGTGACCGTAACTGGTCGAATTTAAACCCTGATCATCCAGGTGGATCATAGGCAGTTGTATCTAAACCTTGGTCATCCAAGTGGCCCGTTCGCGGTCAAAATCTTAGGGGGCTAGCTCAGCACACGCAACAACCTCCTTCACAAGGAGATAACGTGATTAGTCAACGATAGTCGACAAGAGCAAAGGACTCCTCCAAAATTGGCCGCCCAAGTCTACACTTGGGTAGCGTCACCAAACCTTACTTATGAGCAAGTATCGAGCATGCTTGACATCAACATCAGCCTTGAGGCCTCCCCAAGGACCCAAGTCCTTCGAGAAGCGCCTTAAACAAGGCAGACAGCTGACTCACGAGTAGTACACCAAGTTGGTCGGTCAGGACAATGACAAACGATCTGAAAACAAGCAATAAAAGTAAAGGCACACAGCGTCCATAAAAATACTCATTTTATTGCTTATGATAGTATACATTTACATCATTGAACAAATGAGAGCTAATGTGACAAAAACTAAGGAGGCGGTGGTGGCCCTCGACAGCTCTGTGGCTCCCCCACGAGGCTCTCGCAACGCTGAGCAGACCAATTCGATAGGTCAATAAACTCCACCAAAAAATTAGGACCAACCAACCGCATAATATGTCGGCTGATGTTGACCCACCTTTCGTAACCGTGCCAGCATCATGTCCGAGAACTCGTGAGGGCAAATGCAGAGGCTCAGCTCATTCTCCAAAGTAGCCATCTGCCCCACAAGCTGGTCGATGCGCCTCTTGACCCGTTCATTCTCCTCCTTCAGGCAGTCACTCTCCTCCACCAAGCCAGCCACCATAGCATCATTCAAGCAAGCATTCTCCTCCCTTAACCTGGCATTGTTTGCCTCTAGGTCTGCGAGCATAGACTCCAAGGCAACAACATCCTCCTGATACTCCGCCTTCAAAACCTCTAGCTCCGTATTGAGTGAGGCGATCTCCATATTACTATCGGAGATCACCTTATCTCTCTACCCAAGCGCCTTAACGACTACACATACGACCTTATCAGTCTACGAAAAAGATAAAGGTCGGCAATGACAATGTTAAAGACAAGGCGAGTTACAAAAGTATACTTGCGAGATCCTTCGCGCTGACCTCTCTGGCCTGACGTGTAGCCTTAGCTCTTGCGGTGGCGGACTAGGAGAGGATCCCTCCTGAGAAGGCCTAGCAGTAACCTCCACCACAAGCTCCTCCGGTATCCCCACATAAAGAGCCTCCATACCTGACAGCTCCCTAGCAGAGGGCACCTCCTGCACTTCCACAATCACACCAATAGCATGAACAGCTCTTCGGCGATTGGCGCCCCTTGAGCCTCCTGGGGCTCCCCAGTAGCAGGTTCCTCCAATGGTGCAGCAGTAACAGACTCCTCCTATGGCGTAGCGATCAATACAATAAAAGGAACAGCAGGCGCCTCCTTTGGCTCCCCAAACGGCACCTCCTCCGGTAGATCAACGGCCTACTCGACTGTGGCTTTCGTAGGAAACTCCACTGGCCCCAAGCACTCCGACTGCGACAATTCTAGAACGATACAGCCTGCGAAGGACCTGGCCCTAAAGGCCTCATCAGCAGGCTCAACACCACCCATGCCAGAGCTATCGCCAACTCTCAAAAGCTGGCCGGCCAACACACTCCCTCGCTCGGGGGAGGAGGACGAAGAGGGCACCACCATCCTCTTCACCCTAGAACCCTCAGGAAACCCCTCACTGGATGGCTCTCTGATCACAAGGGGTCCTGCCTTCCTCTTTCTCGGCGGTTCTCTCATCTTTTGCTCTGGAGAAGGAGACCCCCACTTGGCCTTCTTGGCCTCAGCACGAGAGACCAAATGGTCTCTCCGGAACTCCCCAATGTGACTCACAACCAATTTGACCAATCATGACTGGGACGCCGTCTCCGCTTTAGAGGGCGCTCTAGTGTACACATCGGGCACCTTGCCCCACTCTCTGGCCAACGACCAGGATTCATCCACGCGGATAAAAAAGAATCAATTATTTTAATTTTTCAAAGAGTCATAGATGACAGTGCTTACCTGAAGACCACCCCGTGGGGTCAGGGAGATCCACTTCGCTCCCTAGTTGAACTTAAACAGCCCTCACACCATCAACATCGTAAGAAGCCTCGAATGCTTACAGAGGAATATACAGAAAGAGCACAGATACCGCACCGCGTTCTTATGAAACTGTGTAATTGAGACTTGAAATGCCCCAACGGTTCGTCAGGGACTGGAATGCGCAGCCCACTCCTCATATGGGCTTCGTATATAGTCACGAAGTTCTCGGGTGGCAAGATCGCCCTATCATCCTTCCCAGGAACCCGAAAGTCAACCTCCTTAAGAATGTTGTACTCCACGTACAACTCCTTCACATCACTTTCATTAAAGATCGAAACAATATCGGCAACAGAGGAAGTCATGGATATGAAAACGAAAGAGGGCAGTAAAACTCTTAGAGTTTTCTAAGCCAAGGAAGACGAAGGAAAGCGTGAACAAAATTCAAAATAAAATGGATGGACAATTTAAAGGCGAGTGTGAACACATATCCCACTAACCGCCTCATAAACATGCACCGTCATTACTGCCACGTGTCGTTTTCCAAAAGGATGTCGTCGAATCAGATCCTCTGTCACATTAATTACTAGGACCCTAAATTTTTTGCATGCAGACACGTGGCCTCCTTTTCGTCTCACAGGCCAGCTAATGATGGCGCGTCTGTCTAACTCCCACAAGTCCTCCAGATTTGACCCAAACGATCAATAAATTCAGTCAATATTTTCTTCACCAAGTCCTCTAGATTTGACCCAGATGGTCAACAAACCTGGTCAATGTGCCTTTCCATAGTTCTTTGGAGTTTGTCCTAGACAGTTAACTAGTACGATCAATATTTCAGAAGCACGCCAGGCTTCGCGCTAGACGGTCAACAACTCCGTAACGGATGACAGTCAGACACTTCCTAACATGAATATACTGGAGGCTAAAATTCAGACCACCAGTGGGGGGGCTAGTGATAGGTACACCCATAGTAGATTGACAAAATAAGAGAAACGGTCCAGATCCACGAAGGCTCATATGCGCGCCTGGACGATCAACGTCAGGCGTTGACCAGATGAGAAGCCAAACTAGGCGACCAATAGACTCCCCATGAGACGATCAACATTTCTGTTGATCAAAAGTGTTACAATAGGCCAGCCCAAGAAGCAAACCTCACGTGGGCCAAACCAAGTTGGGCCCACACCTCCGTACACAACCAACAACGGTTCTCTTCCCTAATTTTGTGCCTTTGCAGAAAATAATCTGCATTGTAACGATCACCAGCAGATTCAATGCATGTCCTATGAGGAAGGTGTCAAATTCTCTTTTCCTATCTACTATAAATCCTAACGGTAACAGGATGTAGAAGAAATACAATAAATCCTAAGAGTTGTTGTCCGCCAGGAATGGAAAAGAAATCCGAACCAATTGCTGAAATCAAGCCTTCCTTGGCAGGAAGGTTGCCCGACAAAGTGTAGGGATTATGTCTTTCTGCCCAAGGAAGGTCACCCAACACTTCATCTATAAAAGCCTATGGAGTCTCCACTCTAGGGTATGCTCACTTCTAAGCCTACAAAATGTTCACTACTGTGGTCATACGCTTGTCACTCAGACTTTAGAGGCTCATTTCTCTTCTAAGACTTTTATAGTGCTCAGACAGTTCTTCAAGCTCTCACGCTTACAGGACTCAGACTCATCTTCTCTCTTTCTACGTTCCTTACGAACACAGGGCTAAGAGACTATGCTCATCATGAGCTATTAAAACACCTCTCACGTCTGAAACCAAACACTCATCTCGAATACTTTTTGACCTCTCTCTCTACTCTCATTTTCTTTTTTCTTTTTAACATTCGAATGCCAATTTTTGACTTGAGCGTCGGAGTATTTTCGGTAGAACAACATCCCGCCGACACCTAACCTCTTACTTGCTATAGTGGTGTGCAAGGTCCAGATTCGATGAACGGAGCTGGATCCAAACGATTAAATCGATCCGAATCTGTTCGAAACTTGAATCTAGGGACGCATAAATTATTGTTATTATTATTATTATGTTTTTTTGTTTTATAAGTCCCAAAATTAGGATACTTATTTAATAATTAATGAAATATATTTAAATTTGTCACTAAAATATATACATTTATGATTAATAGTAATTAGTTAATTTTTGTCACTAATTTTTTATTACTAAAAATAAAATTTCTTGTAGTGCTATAAAGTTTATGCCTTAGAAAAGAGAAAACATATATTTTGTATTTTACCTTTCATAGATATGGGTTCTAATTTAATAAATTAAATGAATGTAAATTTTATATTTAAGAAAGCTATATGAAACGATTGCACAGTGGTTATAAATAAACTATTTTCATATGGGATTCAGTAGCACCAGTCTAGATGATTCAATTGCTAGCAATTGCATTTTTCATAATTTACAAAATGAAAGAAAGATGTTTGGACAATCCCATCGCCATGATCCAATCGTTCTCTCTTGATCAAAGTCACAAGGGACAACAAATATGTACACGATCAAACACATAAGCTTTACAAGCAATTTTATGTAATTTTTTTTTCCAACTAAAGAAAATTATAAAACATTTCTGCAAAGATTATCTCTATTAGATTTGAGATTTGGTTACAAATAACCATTTCAAACCGATTTATTTATAAAATATTTAATTATACAGTATAATATGAATATATAAACTATAATTAGGAATAATAATAGCATAATAGAAATGTGAATGACTGATAGTATATTCTCTCTTATGAGATTAAGAACAACTTATCCAAAGTTAATGAAAAAATAAAGTATAAATCAGATCTCAAATAGATAGGATAATATTTTTTCTTTCATTTTCTCTCTATGTTTGGCATCTCTTTTATTTTTAAATAGCTCCCTTAGGCCATTTTTAACCTAAAAATTGGTTCCCTTTTATAGTCACATTTAGCATTCAAATTCTACCTATAATACTATAAGTTGTTAGAACTGTTGATTAAATAACCAAAAATTAAATCTAAAAAATTAGCATTTAAAATTGTCGTTTGGATGACGTTACATTGCATTAAAAATAGTGCATAATTGACATAATAATCTAAAAAAAAAAAGATCTAAAGTCTAATGAAAGTAACACCATCTATAAATAAAGGGGGAAAAGGAAATTAATAGTTGTACACGAGACTAATGACTATAAAATATAAATATAATGAGAGTAACTTAAAGTCATTTTAAAAAGCTGAAGAGACAGCTAGCAACTTGTTTTTGGGGTTACTAAATAGGAGTT
>JAOVVI020001304.1:0-25053 GCA_028571085.2 Nepenthes alata | reverse complement strand
CTTACATTCATTTTTTGCATCACTTACATCCACCTTCTATTCTCAGAAGGCCGATTACTGACTTGGGCATTGGAGTATTCTTGGTGGGACTAAATTCCGTCATCACCTGACCTTTCGTTTGAAGTTGTGGAGTGGACCCAAAACTTAGCGAATGGAGACCGAAATTCGGCAAACAACTTGACCCAAATCTGTTTAAACTTGGATCCAAGACACATCATTAGCACCGTTTGTGGGAAGCTAACAAAAAGCCAACCAATTTCATCTTCATAGCCACTCTTATCTTCAAAGTTAGTATTATCAATAAAAATGGTGAACACCGGAACCCAAGCTAGCATTTCTGCTAGAGATACAGCCTCCCCTGACCAGGATCACTCCACTGGTAACCTAGTTGATGGGGCACCCACACCATTTTACCAAAATCTGATGGATCACATGAATAATATGTCAAGAATACTCCAAATACTCTGCACCCATCAGGGTAAGAAGAAGCAGGGGGCTCCGCCCTCCTCAGGTCTTGTTCTGGCCTCCAGGAGAGGAGGCCAGAAGAAGAAGAAGCCGGTAAGAAGGGCTGCGAGGCCGGGCAACTCTCATACTCTAGAGGCCTCCAACACCCAAAGCTGTCTAAGGATCAAGGGGCGCTTAGGCTGTGGGACTCCGGGTAAGAACCTAGAGAGGACAAATCCCTAATAATCCCGGGAAGAGACAAGGCCTCAGGTTCAGGAGGAAGCCTCATGGATCATTCGATCTGCCAGTGGCAGTAGCCAGCTGGTTACACACCACACTGTTGAAAGAACGGAGTTGAGGACATACCTTAACTCCAAGAAATCTAGAAACCCCTCCTGAGTGGAGGCAAAAGTCAAAAAGATCTGAAACTGCTTGTTTAAAGATGACGATGAACACACCGATGATCTAGACAGATCTCCTTTCACTGCTGAGATCTTAAACTGCTCATTGTCAGCCAAGTTTAAAATGCCAACACTGGATTCTTATGATGGGAGTATTGATCCTGTGGATAACCTAGATCACTTCCGCACTCATCTGAGTCTCTAGGGCTTAGAGGATTCGGCAATATGCCATTACTTCCCTCTCACTTTGAAAAGTGACGCCCGGATCTAGTTCCACCGGCTCCCATCGAACTCAAAACGGAGCTTTCATGGGCTCACTAATCTCTTCCTGAATTAGTACGCTTCCAGCCGCTGGGAAGAGAAACAACCGTGGCATCTCTTCCATATCAAGTAGAGATAGGAAGAGAACCCGAGGAAGTTTCTAGAGCGCTTTGCAGTAGAGGCCAGAAGGATTCCCAGGCTCACCGAGGATATGAAGTTTGGTAGTTTCATCTCTATCTTGACGCACGGTGACTTAGTGAGTCACCTAGCCCACAAGAACCCGCAGACCTTCCGGGAAGCGGAGTCCATCACTAGGGCCACGCAGCTATCGAAGAGGCCAATGATGTGAAACGTCCTAAGTGGACTGACCAGCCTCGCTCTTTTCCGGCCGAGAGAAAGAGGAAGAATAGTGGTGATGACAATCCCCGCTAGAAGCAGCACAGGGTCGGAGCACAGGGCCGCGAGGAGTACATGCCATTCAACCTGACTTCTCTGACCAACACACGGTCCAATGTCCTCATGCATATCCGTGGGGAGAAATTCCTTAAGTGACCAAACCCACTGAAGAACACAGAGGAAGAAAATCCAGCTAAGTACTGCGATGTCCATCGATCTCTAAGACACACCACAGAGGATTGCAAGATACTCCAGCGAGAGATTGAGGAGTTCATCCGGAGGGGTCATCTCATCAGGTTTGTCAAGAACTCTGGCCAGAGTTTTGGTACCTCAGGCTGGAAAGGACTGAATCCATCCTAGCTACGGAACCGAGTCACAGTTGAAGTAGTCAACATGATTACAACCCAACCGGCCAAGACCAAAGAAGATCACAAGGAGTGGTAAGTTGGGTGGAAGAAGTAAAGAGTGGAAGAGAATATCATTAGCTTTAGTGATAGTGATATGGATCATGTAATTTTCCCACACGTTGATCTCCTTGTTGTATCTACACTCATTTCAGACGGTTCCGTTAACTACCAACTGAAACGAGTTTTTATTGATAATGGAAGATTAAGGGATTTGATTTATCTCTATACCTTCTTTAAACTCGGACTTAAAAAGAATTAATCAAAGCCTTTGAAGGGCTACTGTATGGTCTAGACAACTAGCCTGTGGCTGTCGAAGGAACAATAAAGTTGGAAGTCATCTTGGGCACGTACCCCAGAACAGTGAGTCATACACTCACATTTCTGGTCATTGACCTGCCTTTCGTATACAACGCTATCATAGGCTGGCCATACCTAATAGCATTTGAAACCGTCACCTTAATACCGTATTTAAAAATAAAGTTTCCAATAGCATGCGGTATCGTTGAAGTATTAGGTGACCAAGTAACTGGGTGGATATGTTACATGTTCAAAATTACACTAAGAGGCAGCGTAAGGCCCGTAGGAGAACTGGACTATCGAGATGAAGCAATATTGTAGTAGGTGTAGTCCGGCGAGGCAACCGACCTAATTCCATCGAATCTAGAGGATACGGAGAGGTGTGCACAGATTGGGGGCTCACTTGCTGGACCCTTTCATGACGAGCTGATAGCATTCTTGAGACATAACACTGATATCTTTGCGTGGACACTCGTTGGCATGCCTGGGATTCCAGCCGAAATAATGGTCCACAAGTTGGGCCTCGATCCCAACCGTAAGCCCATCAAGTAGAAGCGAATGAACTACTTCTTGGAGAAGTTCGTAGCCATTCAGGAAGAGGTGAAGAAGCTTCTAAACGCTGGCCTCATCAGAGAAGTCCAATGCCTGAATTAGCTCTCCAATGTCATCATGGTGAAGAACAACAATGGAAAATGACGGATGCGCATCGACTTCACCGATATCAATAAAGTCTGCCTAAAAAATAGCTTCTCTTTATTCAGGATCGACTTATTGGTGGACTCAACTTTTGGACACGAGCTGCTGAGCTTCATGGACATGTACTCGAGTTATAACAAGATCCATATGAGCCAAGAGGATAAGGAACACACCTCATTCATGAGTAATTAAGGTACCTACTGCTATAAGGTCATACCTTACGGTGTAAAGAACCGGGTATAAGGTCATACCCGGTTGGGCCCTCTTTCCCCTTCTCTCTCCATTTCAAAGGCCGACTTACTTACCAAAAAAAAAAGAACGTAGGTGTCACTTATTAAAGGCTCGTGAATAAGATGTTTGAGAAACACATCGACTGCAATATGAAGGTGTACGTTGACGACATGCTCGTCAAGAGCAAGACTATCAGTGACCATATTCACGATCTGGCTGAATCCTTCGAGGTATTCCGCACACACCAAATGAAATTGAATCCTTCAAAGTATGTATTCGGAGTGTTCTCGGGGAAGTTCCTGGGTTTTATCATCTTTCAGTGAAGGATCGAGGCAAAACTAGAGAAGATCAAAGCCCTCACGGATATGTCTCTGCCATAGAGCGTCAAGGATTTTCAGAGGCTAATCAGACGACTAGCAACATTGTCCCATTCCTTGGCAAAGTCGGGGGACAAGTATCAGCCTTTCTTCAAGGCTATGTGAAGGATTAAAGCAAATAGTTCCCAGTGGACTGTGGAGTGCCAATCAACCTTTGATGAGTTGAAGCAGTACTTAGCTAGTCCACCGATTTTGATGTCACCGAGGGATGAAGAAGAGATGTACCTCTACTTGGCGGTATCAGAGGTAGTTCTCAGCTCTATTTTTATAGCTAGGACTCCGACTCTTAGCGACAGGTCTACTATGTGAGAAAGACATTGACCGGCGCAGAGACATGCTACCCACGCGTTGAGAAGCTTACTTTGGCATTTGTCTTCTCAGCCCAGAAGCTAAGACCGTATTTCCAAGCCCACCGCGTGGTCGTTCTGACCGACAAGCCACTGAAGGGTATCCTCTAGAAGCCCGATGTATCCTGCTGGCTAGTTAAGTGGGCCATCAAGTTTGAAGAATTCGGCATCGAATTTCAGCACAGGTTAGCCATCAAGGCACAGGCTCTGGTGGACTTCATCGTCAAGACCATGATCTCGATCATCGATGAGTACCCCACTAAGGACGCGAATCACCACCTAGAAGAGCCAAAATGGGTCCTTAACGTGGACGGAGTGACTACCAACTCAGGCAGCGATGCTAGAGTGGTCCTAAGGACTCCAGATGGGTTTAAGGTGAAATACTCCCTTAAACTTGATTTTTTAACCACCGACAACGTTGTCGAGTACGAAACCCTATTAGCCGGATTACAATTAGCCAAAAAGTGCTCAATTAGGCGGCTAACCGTCTACAATGACTCAGAATTAGTCGTTAACCAAATCAACAGGAGTTTCGAGGCATGCAACCCTCTCTTGGCAAAAGACCCGGCTAAGGCAAAGGATACCATTCTGAGGTTTGACAGGCTAAGCTTGGTCCATGTCCCCAGAACTGAGAATTGGAAGGCAGATCAACTTGCTAGAATAGCGACAGCCAAAAATTCAGAACAGTATTCAAGGGACATGAGGGAAGTCTTGAGCGCTCCTAGTATAGAGTAACAGGAAGCGATGTAAGTCTCTGACTTTAGAAATTGGATGTCACCATACTAGAGGTATTTGGTGGACGGGGCACTACCAGATGATGCGGATGAAGCTAAATGGATCATGAAGACGACCGGCTGGTACACCATAGTTGACAGGTGGCTATATCATCGTGGGTATTTAACTCTGTACCTCCGGTGTCTTACTCTTGAGAAGGCCGACTATGCCTTGAGCAAAATCTGCCTCGGGTATGTGGATCACACATTGGTAGCAAGAATTTAGCGTTCAAAGTCATGCACTAGGGATATTACTGGCCAACAATGAGGAATGATGCCCTAGAGTTCGTGAAGAAGTGCGAGAATTTTTAACTCCATGACAATCTTCACCACCAGCCGCCCACGGAGCTAAGATCCCTCCAAGCTCCTTGACCCTTCGTGCAATGGGGGCTCAATATTCTTGGTCCATTTCCCATCATAACCGGGAAAAGGAAGTTCATTATCACGGGAATAGACTACTTCATCAAATGGGTTGAAGTCGCTCTGCTGGCCAATATCAGCGCGCACAATGCACTGGAATTTGTTCGCTAGAGTATAGTGAATATATTTGGCATTCTCGAGGTCATCGTAACTAATAATGAAACTCAATTCTTAGGAAAGCACTTCCCTAAGTATTGCACCAATCTAGGCATCAGATCGATCCGCACTTTGGTGGCATACCCTCAGGTAAACGGACAAGTGGAGGTCACTAACCAAACACTAGACTAAGTTGGAGGACGCAGGGGGCTCGTGGGTTGACGAGTTGCCCTCCGTCCTATGGTCATACTAGACAACTCCTAAGGAATCAACTCACGAGACACCTTTTAGCCTCTACTACAGGACTAAAACGGTAATTTTGGTTGAGATTGGACTCCCAAGTCTTAGGGTTGAAGCATTCGATCAACTTGGTAACTCCCAGAAGATTAGGAAACACTTAGACATACTGGAGGAAACTCGTGACACAACCAAAATGCAGATAGCAGCCTACCAGCAACGAGTAGCTCGCTATGACAACAAGAAAGTGAAAGCACATCAATTCAGAGTTGGAGACCTAGTGTTGCGAAACATAGAGGCTACGGGCAAGACAGCCGACCGAAATAAGCTTTTCTCGAATTGAGAAGACCCGTTTCTAGTTTCAGTCGTTATGCAGAATGGAGCATATAAGCTCCGAACCCAGAATGACAAGTTGGTCCCACGGATGTGGAACGCGGTTCACCTAAAACATTATTTTCAGTGAAGGTCTAGGTAAGTCATCTATATGACATGAAGTATGCTTGGAACATTCATTATGATTAATAGAAGAAATTTTCTTTTTTCATTTGCATTGTGTTATGCTTTTCTTTCCTTTATTTTCCATATAAATGCTTGCTTGCAGGATACATGAAATAAATGACCTACACTGCCCCTAAGTCGGGCAAATTTTAGCTCTTTCACAATTAAATTCTGGTTATCTAGGCAGTCCATAAGCGATCGAATTAAACCCTGATCATTCAAGCGGTCTGTAGGTGGTCGATTTAAACCCTGGTAATCCAAGCGGCCTATAGGCGGTCGATTAAACCCTGATAATCCAGGCAGCTCGTAAGATATCGAATTAAATCCTAATCATCTAGGCAGCTCGTAAGTGGTTGAACTAAACATTGACCATCTAAGTAGCCCATTCGCGGTCTAATATTAAACCTTAGGGTGCTTAAACAGTACATGCGACAACCTCCTCAAATAAGAGATAGTGTGGTCAGTCTACAACGGTCAACAAAGTAGGAGCAAAGTGCTCAATCTAAAAGTTGGCCACCTATAGTCATACATGGGCAGCGCCACCCAAACCTCTACTCACGCTCGAGTATAAAATCGGCTTGATATGACATCGGGATTCACCCTGATATCTCCTTAAGGAATTAGGTCCATCTGAGAGCACAACATTCGTCTCCAATGTCGTCCTACTCATACCTAGTATACAAAGCCGGCCGGGCAGTACGAAAAGTAAATAGCTAATGAAAGCAAAATCATGAAAACGGGAGCAAGAAGAACAACAAAGACTTAGAATTTTTAGAGAAGGAAACGTGAAAATTTTGAACGAATGAACAAATTTATAAAGGCACGTAGCCGTTGGAGTAAGACAGCGCATCAAAAAGGTACGCCTAGCATTACGGACACGTGTTTCTTTCGGAGAGATAGCAGTCGAATCAGATCTTATGGTGAATTAATTATCGGGTTCGCAAATTCACTGCATATTGACACGTGGCTAACTTTTCAATTGAAAGTTCGGCAACATGATGGCACGTCAATTCAATCCCCACCAGGTCTTCGGATTCTTACTAGGACGGTGAATGAATCCGATCAACGCTCCCTTTAGCCAGCTCTTCGGATTCTTACCAGGACGGTTAACAAATCCAATCAATACTCGTCTTCCTGCTCAATTCTTCAGATTCTTATCAGGACGGTCAATAAATCCTGTCAACGCTCTTCTTCCTGCTCAGTTCACCAGATTCTTATCATAATGATTGATGAATCCGGTCAATGCTTTCTACAGCTCAGAACTCTAAATCTTGGTGTTAGGGTCAACAGTCGTAAGCAACACGACTAACAAACCAAGAGCCGCTGCTAGTTTCCTCATCAAGCTGTCTCAGACAAGTTACCCAACCAGGCGCGTCTCATCGTGAATATGCTGGAGGTCAGAGTCCCAGACCACCAATTTGGAGGGCTAGTGATGGGGACATCAGTAACGGATTGGCCCACAAATGAGGAAACAATCGAAATCCTCAGCGGCCCATTTCTACCTAGATGGTCAACGCTGTCGTTGACCGGACGAAAGATAAGTAGCCGGCAGAGGCCCAAGATTAGGACGGCCCATTGGAGTCCAGGACAGTTAACATTTCCATTAACCGGAGATATGGCTAGTAGATCGGCTGAGAACAAAGATGCGTGCGGCCCAAGCCTAAATTGGTCAACGTGTCCATCTTTGATCTACAACGGTTGTCTACCCTAATTTTTTGTATCTCCAAAGAAGGCAAACTTTACTGTAACGATCACCTCCAGAATCAAAGTACATCTCGGGAGGAAGGCGCTAGAATCCACGCATTGTCTGTTGGAAATCCTAACGGTTACGAAATGCAGAATGAAAGAAACCAGTCTCTTTGACCATTACAGTAAAAAAGAAGCTCACACCTACACAAGAAAGGCAGCGATCATCTACAGAAGGCGAGCATCCAGCCTCACTGTATAAGGAAGACAGCCCATAGTCATGGTTATAAAAGGTCATGGAAGCTCACTCCTCAAGACACATTTTCAATCGCGCATTCTCTTGCCCACAAAAGCTCTCAAGCGATTACAAAGCTCTCAAAAGCTCTAAGATATTCGAGCATCCCAATGCTCTCTCTCTCTGTGCTACTAGTTCTCAACGAATTCAGTACTTAGAAAATCTACTACTCACGAGCCATAACAACCAAGTTACTCTTTCTATGAGTGCACTCCCACTTACAAACACACTTATAGCATCCATTGCATTCACTTTCTATTCTCAGAAAACTGATTATCGATTTAGGCATCGAACTATTTTCGGTAGGACTAAACCCTGCCGTCACCTAACATTTCATTTAAAATTGTAGTGTACAGGATCCAAAACTCAGCGAACGGAGACCAGAATTCGACAGACAACTTGACCCGAATCTGTTTAAATTTGGATTTAGGACGCATCAAGACCCATCAATTTACATAAAAAAATTTGACTATTATTACATTGATCTATTAATAAAAAAAAGTTAGAAAAATAAATACTTATTTTCTTTTTCTTCTCTCTAGAATAATAGAATTTCGTAGAAAATATGAATATTAATATACTGCTGTATTGTCCGTCGGGAATTTGGAAACGGAGTGGGAGGACTGCGTAGTTGACGGGCAACAGTGAAGCCCACAGGAACGAAATGGAAGAACAACGTTCTTGACGGGGAACTGCGGAACCTGTTGGCTTTGCAGCGCTGTTTTCCTTTCAGACATTGACATCTAATAAAATTCAACCTTCCCAAAAAAACTTTCATACAAAGAAGGAAAAGTAGAAAAATCCCTTACAGAATCTCCCTCTCGAGCGTGATGACATGGCGTCTTCTGCAATGAAAATCGTGTTCGGGCTTCTGTCGTTAGTTACCGTCGGGATGATCATCGGTATTCCTCCTCCTCACCAATTCTCTACGTCACTCTTCGTAGCTTTAATCCGAGATTACATCATGATTTAATTTCCTTGCGATACTTTTCTGCAATTGAAGTTCATCTGGGACTGATCTAATTAGATGCAAATATGTCTGAAACTTCCTCTGTTGTTTCTCTGAATTAGTGTTTGGATTGTGTATTGGTTTGCTTTCCTTTTCTTGTGTTATTGAGCGAGGGTATTGTGAGCTGTTTGGTTTTGTTTGATGATGCAGTGCTGGCCTTTTTTCTTTTTTATATTTTTTGTTTTTATGGATATAGCAGTGCTCAAATGAGTTGTTGCATCTCTTGGGTTATTTATCAAGTTTAAAGGTCATTGACTAATGGTAGTTTTGGCATTGTTTTGAAACATGTTTTAGGGGGAAAAAAACTATAAAATGAAAATTTCCCTACAAGCTTACTGAAATTTTCTCATTTTTATTATATCGAATTTCTATTTTGAATTTTTACGCCCCAAATTTACTTTTGGGAAGAGGTATATTTTGTAACTTCTGCAGAGAAGCAATTTTTTAAAATTAAATATAAACACCAGCTAATCTTCTGTTGTTAGATTATCAATTTAACAATTTACCTTTATCTAGTTTTAGCATCTAAAAGTACTTGGTTAGGAAATTACTTCGTAGCCAACAGCTGGTAGCTATTGTATCTGCGGTTTGCCTGATTAGTGCTGGACTTCTCTCATTTAGTATCATGCTTCTACCATTTAGTGGTTTTCTACCTTTCAATTGCACTTGTGCTTGGACTATTAAATTGGAGAAGCCAAGTACTATTCAGGTACTACTAATTAGCAGCTGCTGTAACTGCCTATGATTGTCTCTAAATGATGACCCACTTGGTTACCCAGGTGTAGTCCAAATATTGGAATGTCAATATGCTTTAGCTCTCTGATTGTGTGCAAGTGCTTAGTTTCTGATTGATCTCATTGTCTTATGCCTTGTTGCCAATGGGGATGCTTAACATGAGGTTCTGTAGGAAGAATTACTGGATGTATTTCTGTCGGTGGCATTTGATGAAGGCACTTACGAGGAGGATAGGTGCTAAATTCTTCTTGGTTGGAGTAACAGTGAACCTTAACACTCATATTGGTTATTGATGGAAGCATATGTCTTTTACTCAGATGAATGTAGGTGGCAGCATCAGCTGTAATTGCTTTGTGAGTCAGCATTGTGCTTGTAGTTGTGTATGAGAAAATGCAATCAAGATTGGTGCTTGAATGCCTGCATTTATATTCATTCCAGTTGAAGTTAGACTAGTGGTGCACATTTCTCAAGTACTATGTTCTTTTAGTATCTTTAGCTAGTTTCTTACACAAATTAACCATCACTTTATGTTTAGAAGTAACCATCACTGCCGTTCATGCTAAGGTTTCTTTCTTGGCCACTTCTATTCAGTAGCCTCCTAGGTTGTCAAATTTGTCATCTGGTTGACCAAGAATATGTGGAATACTGGAATTATTTTTAATTATGGTGGTAAACAAAGTTGAGGACATTGATGCTCTTAGATTTGAAGTTATTGCTTTCTTGGCTATGGAGGATTTGCATCCTCAACCAAGGGAGAACCTCTTCCAAGATGTTGTGAAGTGAATGCTCCACCTATTTCCTTTGAGTCCTAAGTTAATAACTGATATCCCTACATTTTCCAGCACGAATATGGTCAAATATGGTAACTTGTAGTTAAGATTCTTGGCAGTTGGGATTTCAAGATCAACCTTATATGCTGCAAATGAAAACTGTGGACAGCTGAAAATAGAGAAGAAAAAGAAAGAGAAGTTTCCTAGGAAATCCATTGAGGGTTTGTGAGAGAAATCCATCCACAACCACCAACATTTACATGGACAAGGAAAGAGCAATAATATGTGAGTAAATAATTTGTGAAAATATATGGGAGAAAAAAAACCATGAAATACATTAATTCACAATTGCAAACTAGGATATTGCAGCCCTTTATCCAAAAGTTCATTTTTCCTAAAATAGTTCTCAACTTATTTGGAGAAAAATTATCACCCTAAGCCTAGTTCATGACATGATTCTCAAACAACAAACATATCGAATAGAATTCTTGAAAAATTAGCCTTAGCAAGCAAAAATTTTGTTGTGATAAAAATATAATAAATCTATCACGACCCTTATCTAGATTGGCCGTGATTGGCACAATGACAATGATGAGCTTGGGATCTGCTCTAGTTGTAGCAAGCATCTTGTTGTTACTTGAAACATTCTTATAAATATGCCTAAACTTAAAATGAACATTTGGAGGCTTTGCTACCCTATTTGATATATACATGAGAGTTGGAGCTCATTGAAAAATCAGTAGCTAAACATGGCAAATCTAGCTACATATACGCCTCTAAAATCACAAGTCATGAAAGTCCTCCAAATGGCCTGACCTTGGCATGTGTAACTTCTGAGAAGTGTCCTTGGCCTTAAAATAGCAATGATATAGAAAATGGATACGATAATGGTGAGACAAGCAAGTGACTAGATACTAAGTTCACGTGTTTTCTCATAAGCATTCCAATATACTTAAAGTCTCTATGATTATGAATTTTGATGAAATTGAATATAATTTTGATAAAATAGTTATCTAGAATATCTCCACCATAAACATTGAATAAACCATCAAAACATGAGAACTTATGAGTATATCTGAAATCATTGAATCATGCCATGTTATGCGTTATAATTATATTGATGTGCAGAGTGGCTCCTTAAGGCAGAGGCATCTTGTATATGCTCCAAATGCATCACGTAGATCATGTGCAGTCCCAAAGGCCTCAGTTCATTAATTTAATACTGTTGCACATAAGGCTTGTGTTATATCCATGAAAATATGACATAGTATACTTTGAAATCATCTTATGGGCAATTAATGATTGGAAATTATGTAGGGGCCCTCACGAACAAATATGGAGTTCATTTTTATTGAGTTTAATACCAAATTTCAAACATGATCATTCAAATGAATATTTGTGCCAGTCTTATTATCCCATCACCTAATACTACACCTAACATACTTCGAAAGTTTTCAAAAATTGAATTTTGCATCAACTCCTCTTTTATTCCTAAGAATACCATGACAACTTTAGTTTCTCAACTATATTAGACAATAATCCATGAATCCTTATGATGCATGGAATGTCTTTTGCTTGAGTAGTAGAATTCTAAGAATTTAGTCCTCGTGCTATTACCTCATTTCTCCAATTCATCTTGCATAGTACTCTAGACCTACAACGTTCAATTTAGCATGCTTGTTGCATTTCACATAAAATCTGCCACGAAATAACTTAATTATATTTTGATTTTGTAGTGCCCAGGATCACTTGCTCATATGTTCACATAAAATTGCTCTCCAAAGCTTTAGAAGTTGCTCCAAAGAATCAATTCCCTATTCTAGTTCATCATGTAGTTTAAAATTCAAAAATTGTAAGATGGCATAACCAAAAGCTAGGCACTTGATACTAAATTTCCACCAAGAAATCATTTATAGTAAGATAAATTGAAGAAATTACCTTAAGGAAATGAGGTAAATGAGGGTAAAATGAAATAAAATTGCTTTGATTTCCTTTTCTAGTAGAGGGAAGCTTATTTCTATCCAAAATTAAGTGAATTGGATGTAATTAGAAGGAATTGGTTTTTTGGGTTATGGATTCACTTATTTTCCTTGATGAATCATTGATGGAAACATTGCTTGTTTGTCAATTTACTTATTTATTTTTTCTGGGTCTCATGAATGCTTATCACAATATTTAATTAGGATTAGGATTTTAGAGAGAATATATTTTAGTTAGGATGAGGATATTGGAGAGGAGATATTTGATATTTAAGTTTTGACTTTAACGGTATCTAGTTTAGCCTAGATGGGGTTCTAGGCCTATTAATAAAACATATGTTTATATTTTGACATGGTATAAAAAAGCCTTTCTTTTTTTTGATCTGTCACATTCAAACTTTTTCCTCTGCCAGCTGGCAACTGACTTTTGGGTACCACCCAGAGGATCTCTCCCAAATTTTCTTCTTTGTTGTGTGTGCTTTATTTCTAATTTGAAATTGTATCTTTTCTTACCCTAGTGTTCACACTATCATAGCAATATCTGTATTAAATAACAACCCTAAACTAATAGCCACTAAAAATGAAGCTGGAAATTTCTGGAAACCTGTTACATTAAAGTTACTCCTGTAATCTGCAATGTTTATGAATCTGCCCCTAGTTACAGATGGGTATACACTAAACAAGGATATAGTTCAGCGTTTGAACCTTTTTCCCCTTGTTGCCTACACCATCTATTGTGGGAAATGAAAAATAGATGTGGTTTTGTGTTTCTTTTATATACCAAGGAATGATTATCTAGTTGTTCTCTTCTCATGTTCTCTATATCTCCTTATCTTGACGTTCTGACATCTGCCCATGCAGAATGTTGTGTCACTTTGAGTAGGTTACTGTAGTTCTATCTTAAGATGTGGATTCTCTTAGTACCATCATTTAGCATCTATTAATTGTCTCCAATTCTGGGAAGGTGTGCTGCATTATTAATGGGTGAGTCATGTTTAAGATCATGGCAGTCAATACTTTTGGATTCTCTGCATATTGGGGTTTGATTTCACCTCATGGAATTGGCTCACTAGATGAGGGACTCAGAATGGTGCTGATTCAAGTTGCAGAACTCGTTGAGAAAAAAATGTCTGAGGTTAGGAATGTAGCTTTCAGCTCCATGAATTTCTTTTCATAGTTCATCTTTTTGTGTGGAGGGAAAGTTAACATGATGCTTTTCTGGGAATTAGAATAATTATCATCAAGAGACATGCCTGGGAAGAATCTGTGATGGTAAAATAACTGTTGAAATGGAGATATTGTTTTATTGATGACTATCTTACTCACAAAGCGTAGTGTCAAATGTGTACAAAATTGAGCAGAAACAAATGAGCCCTTGGTATATTAACCATTAATACTGAGCTTGGATTCTTTGGTCTTGTGCAGTAAACAATAATGAGTCCAGTACTTGCTTTTTCCTTTTTTTGGCTGGTTTACGAACATAACAAAACTTGATTTATTGTACCATTAGTAGACAGCAGATGTGAAGAAGAATGAGCATTAAGTAGAAAAATTTTGTAGTGGAGGCCCAACAGAGTATGTGGTACTCAATAGATCTAAATGTTGGTGGATGATGACAATAAAAGTTTGCTTCCAAATAGTTAGTTGAGTTGATACTATAATTTGCAAACAAATTGATATGTTGGGAGAGGGGGTGATTTTGGTTTCTGCTAGTCCAATTTGCCATGGCCAATTTCCTGTAGAGTGGAAGACTTTTCCCTTTATTGCTATACTTGTGTGACATCCCTGTCATTTTCTCTTTGTATATTGGTAAAATGGTAAAAAGCGCAGTGGGACCGCATCTGGGTCATCATTTTTACCAGATATGGTAGCACTTGGTTATAGCCTGTCTGTGGTTAAAATTGCTTTAGGTTCGATAATCTACAGGAAATATTTATTGGCATGACTGATTATAAAATTGAATAATTTCCATCACCATATAGTGTAGTTTGAATGTGGATGTGGCTTGCACTATTTTAGCATAGAAAACCGGTTATTTTTGTATCATTATCATACATTTCATGAAACAGAATGTGGTGGATTTTGTCTGAATATTAAATTAAACAATCATGTTTTGTCATGGTACTTGAAGATTCCCAGTAATTTGACAAGCTGTACTTCTCATCATTTTTTTCATGTTAAATAAAAATAATCATACTTAAGATGAATCTTGAATGCTCTTATTAATTTGTTTATATTTGCTAACATTTATGCTGTTAGTTTTGGGCTTATGTATCTTAAAATATTGTGGCTAATGATGAATCTTGATTGTGCTGTTGATGATTTCATAGTAATTGTTATACCTGTTATTGATGGTTTGTTTTGGGGAATTGCAGGTGCATTATTTCAGTTAGCATTCCTACACAAGCTTGAAGATTCATATGGTATTTGCTCTCACTTCATCTCTGTTTTCCTATTTTCTTTTTGTTTACAATCTTTTATAATTGCATGATACAATGAAAGTAAGTTCTTTTTCCAATTTGAAACATATTGTAATTTGTTGGAAGATTCGGCCCTTTCGTGTGTTAGCTTCAAGGAAGTGAATGACTGATTTGACTGTCACTAAGTATATTTATGTTTGTCCTCACTGTTGTTTCGGGTGATTACAAGAATTGGCCGAAGATATTGTCAAAACTGTAATCAAATATTAGAGAAACATCTATAGAATGATGAGCAAGATTTATCATTTTGGTTAAAGGGTTTTTCTAAAATAAGGGTAATTATCTAAAAAATTGAGTTCACTTAGCTTGGTATGAAGATCTTATCAATTATTCATAAGACAGCATATTGTTTCATATGAATGATGTAGCTGTAGCCCTGAAATAGTGTTAGTCAATTGTTGTTTCATATAGTGCTGTAAAAAGGTGGCCCAATACATGAGACTTCTCACATTACCATCTCTATAAAGAGTCAGATGCACACTCCTGTATCTTGATAGTGCAGAGAGGTTGTTTTTCATGTAGTGGTTGATCGTTGTTTTTCCATATCATTGATGTGAGCTATGTGCAATAGTCTTGAAATCATGTTGTAAACTCATGGTGCTCATCTTTATACACAGTTTCTTAAGAGAAAACGTGAGGAAAATGATTACAATGTTTTCATCTTGGTGCTATGGGGTATTTTAGATTGAGATGATGGTAAACTTGGTCCATTTGCATGCTACTATTAACTTGTAAAGGGATCAACTATCACTGTATTTATATGAGTGCACACATGTATTGTAGACATGACCAATTCATAACATGCGGGGTATAAAATAGGACAAGCATTTATTATTATCTCTATTCATGATGACCAAATTGTCTGGCTAAATCTCTGGTGTGTAATCTTAGTCTAAGTGATTATACGAAGAAATTGAGGGAGCAAAGATGAGCCTCGTGTCCATTGAGGTTCGAGTTATCATGCCCTGTGCAACTCATTTCAGAAGTGGTGGATTTCTCGAAATCTTCACACATAGAATTCATTTTACTCTTCTTGTATCCTATACTCTTGGCCACCTTGATAGTGGAGATGGTCATGACTCTCTATAGTAACTTGACTTCACAAGGATGCATAAAATTTTCTTTGCCTTTTGGGAATGTTTTCCATTCTTAAATGTTGGTGCCGGCGCATTCCTTTGGAGCACAGGGATAGGGTCATTGGAGAGGAATTTCACTTGGAGAAACTATATTCAAATGATGGTTCAAATTGATACTCTTATGGGTGAGCCCCTTGCCATTCACCAGGTAGGGGGATGCCTTTAGAATTTAATGTGATTTGTTCACCCTATAAATTTCCCTTAAAAAGAGGATATGTAACTAGGACTCATTGCAATGTTCTCTCTCTCATACTACTTTCTCTACTATGGACCTACTTCTGTCACTTTACCCTGACAACATTTCCTGCACTTTAAACTAAACACTTCGATGCTGTCAACACTTCAAGCACCTTACACTGTCAGGACTTCCTGCACCTCCACCTTGCTGCTGCAGCACTGCCACCACCCAACCACTGGCATATCACCTTTGTCACTGGCCCACTGAAAAGGACTGAGTAGGAATGCACCACCACTGTCACATACCATTGCATCAGATTTGTGCATAATCCATCATCTCCATTAGTGGCCCAGGTCTGGATGCGATGGTAACTCTCAGCATCACTAGAAATCAATCATCTACAATCAAACTAACCCTTTGATGTGGCCATTGACATGATCCTTAACATTAAGTCTATGACCCATCACTGGGAATGTGTGATCACCTATTACACCTATCTCCTGCTATTCTCACAATGATTCTGAAATCACAATTCACATTATTGAGCTCTGTTGCACTCTTCATTCATGTCAGCTGATATATCTATGCATTTTGTCCTATTTTTAGCCCTTCCTCCCCACCAATTTATTTCAGAAAATGGATGTAAAATAAAATTTATTCTTGAACTTTTAAAGCATTGTTGAGTTCCTGTGTCTTAAGGATTTAAATTTTGGTGCAACTTGGGAATTGGGAGAGATGAGTGGTGCAGTCGATGTGATTGGTGTTGTGCCATAATGATGAGAGGGATAGATTGTGCATTTTGTGCTGGATTTTGTTTTTGGTGGGATGAGGGACTGCAGAAGGATTTCTTAAAATATCTCAACCTAGCCAAACAATGATTCTATTGTCATGGGATTTTGAAATAATGGGTTCATCCAAGTTCAACTGTAAGAATTTGAGTGGCAATAAGAACAATGGGCAAAACAATGGATGAATTCCTGAGGTGCATCTGTATCTGCATTCAAGGAATTGAAGCACAGGCCTTGGTGGTTCTGGTAATTCGCTGCTTGCTATTGTGGCAAAAAATGAGCCAAAGTTGGTTCAAACTTTCCATTCTCTCTTAAATTCTGCGTGGATTGATAATGTTGGCAGTATTTGATTCTTGTATGAAAGAGGCTGCTGATTTTGATTGACCATTTTAGGTTTTCTTTTTTTTTTTTCGTTTTTGGTTTTGTTTTGGTCACTTAATCTGGATTGTGTGTTAATTGCATTATTTACTGTCACAGGGTTTGCTTTCTCTAGAAAAATACAACGGACTCATGTTAACAGCTATCTCCAGTTGCCTACAGGTTGATATTATCTCAATTAAGTAACGTGGAAAATAAATAACGCAGTTGTTTTGTTCCAGTTCTTGAACCTTGCTCATTAAGGCCTTGGTTACAGATTATTTGTTGGTATTGTAGTTATCCTGCAGTTGAGAGAGAATAATTTATTGCTTGATGAGACCTTGTAAACTTAAAGTAAAATGGACTTATGATCTGTATACTCTTTTCATCTTTGAATGGGTACTGTCTGCCTGATTAAGTGGACTCTTTTTTTTGGATAAACATCAGTGATACTTCTTAATATTAGAGTCATCTTGTACAATAATTTCCCCCAAAAGATAGAGGATAATCATCAAGCCCATGCATATCGTGATTGCAAGACTTTGCATATAAGGCCAAGCATTCAGCAGCATTGTTCTGAGTTTCTGCTCATCTACTTTATATATTCTACTCTAAAACAAAATTCCGAAGGTAAATGCTCTGGGAATTAATTAAATTGATGATTTACTGAAGATTGATCCTCCAACAATGCATTCTGGAATCTACATTCTTGAGCAAATAATAAACCCTGATGAAATGCCAAAGCTTCTCCTACTGCTAGCAATGAAACTCCCATAATCTGATTCAAGCAACTGCTCAACAATGGCCATTGCTATTCTGCAGTATTACCGAGACCAGCAAAGGTCTCAGCTTTGTCAAATGCTGCATCAACATCCATTTTGATGAACTCCTCATCTGCACAAATCCATCTATTCGATGAAGTAACACAACAGGAAAGCCTTTTGGAGAAGGACTTTGTTGCCATTGAAGCTTAGAAAGAAGTCTCTAAAACCTCTATGGTCGGAGTGCTAACTTATGTTATCTATCTCACAGAGTCACCACGCAACTTGCCCTTAGGATTCTGTTTTCCTATTTGAACAAGAATTCCAGAAAAGCCTTATTGTTCTTCAGTTTCCACTATTGCTCTGAGCGAGCAATGCTGTGTGACATTAAACACTCCTTGATTCTTCGGGACCAATTTCCCACATCACCATGAAGAAAAGAGCAACCTTGCACTCTTCCTTTCCCACAATTTAACCCATTAGCCAAACCTCCATATCTGTGTCCCCAATATTCTGTAAACTCAAATCGCAAGGAAATCCTGCCCAAGCCAAAGAAGCTTCTAAACATGTCAATAATGCATGTGCCAGATTGCCATCTTCACACAATGCAGGTAGAATGCTTCTATGAAATACTTTCAGTTTACAAGGTAAGATCTGCTGAGCTGCTCTCCACAAAAATGTTAATTTTATTTAGGACAATGATGGAGCAAATCTTCACATCTGAAATTGTGCTGGCTTCATCCCTCTCTGAGAAACAATTTTGTGGTTGGAAATAGTATGCACTTTTCATGCTGTAAATGCCACTTTTCCTGCAATTTCAAACCAACAGGTCTTCTGTATCCCAAATACAATGCAGTTGTGCCTCACAAGAAAAAACGGTGGGCATGCAGATCTTTTCTCCATTTTTTAGTTGTAGGATCAATCAAAGACCAACATGCCATGGTTAAAACTCAGATGATTGATCTCCCTATGTCCAGAAAATGGATCCATTTATCTTGCAGACATGCACTCTATTCCCATTTCCAAGTTCCCATGTTAAACCTTCTATAATGAGTTGCTGACTACCGTGGAGAGATCCCCAAATAAATCTTGCAGGATGGCCCAAACAGGCCTATACAAGCTACAATGTGGGAAATAACATTAACATGCCTTGAGAACTTGAGCAACCAAGGGTCCCTCATCCTGCACCCGATCTCCATATTTGCAATGTTTCCATATTAAAACATTGCAAGTCATGAAAATCCAAGTCCCCAGGGGATTTTGACCATACACAGAACATTGCCTCTTTGCGGATTATTCTTTATTTCTGAAGCATCTTGGTTCCAGAAAAACCAACCCGTCATACTAATACCCAACTTTTGGGCAATTAGAAGCAGCTCATAGCATTCCTTCTGTCCGACCTTGCATACAATCTTATGCTATTAGCCTACTAAAAAGCAAATAGGAGAGGTCTTGTGATGGTGGACTTTTATATAGTACTAATAATGTTGAACATTTTCAAGGCTCTTTTGTTAAAATAGGATTAGCAGAATTTTCAATAATAGGTTTGTCTTGGTTTTGAGTCTAAATTCTTGTTTCTTATGACAAAGTAGTGAACACAGAAAAGCTACTTGCTATGGTTCCATTTGAGTGTTCTTTTTCCTTTTTCTCTATCCTAACTATTGGAATTTCTTCTACTTTCACCTTATTTTCTTGTTTAATTTTCTTTTTCCCCTGATTCATGGGTAGATTTCAGAACATCACTTGATTGATCATCATAACTCACATTTTCCTAACCCAGTTTGGCTTTGTCATCCTTCATATTTGGTTTGCAGGTATTCCTATTTGGGCCAATGACAAGGAAGCATCTATTTTACGTCTTGGGTTTGTAAGTCATTTATCTTGTGCCTACAATCTGAATGCTTATGATGAATCTTAATGCTTCACGATTGTGTTCCAGGCTCCCGGGACATTATTTGTGACATATTTTAGGGGATTGTTTTATCTTGTTTTCTTTCAAAATACAAAGGGGAACAAATAATGATTGATTGTTTTTCTTGTTTAGTAGATATACTAGATTCTTTTTTAGTAGGTTAGGTAACCAACTATTTTGCTTGTGTCTTTCTTGCATTAATTTTGGGATAGACGGCTATTAAACAGAGAGCTGGTTGTTTCATGAGCAATAAGAGCATTTTCCCTTCAACATATGTTAAGTGATGTTTGGAGATACAGCAAAGAGTTAGAATTTAAGGAACAGCAACACAGTGCATTAAAAGCCTAGCAAAGCACAGGTCCAATGGAAAGATATATTCTGGATGCATTTGGAAGTTTATTAAGAGAGAATACAGGGAGGAGGACATGGAGTTCTCGAGGGATAATTGCTTAAAAACAATAATGGTTCATGTCCATAGACATATGAATCCTTTTTTCTGTCAATATTAGTTTCTGATATTGTATCTTAGGGATCATTTATATTGCCCCTTCCTGCAGTTTCATCTTTCCCTTCATTGGTTGTGTAGGTCAAGCCTGAAGTAAAAAGCTGGTCACCTCGAATCATTGTGCTTCATAATTTTCTTAGTATGGAGGTAAGCTAGTTATAATTATATATTCTATTTCCTTATTCTCATCAGATATTTGAACTATATTGTCCAGATGTTGGTATTGCCTACTTTGCCTGGATCTCCAAAGTTCATATTTTAACTATGGCTATTTGGAATTCTGTCTAAAATGATTTTTTTTTTCTGACTTTTTTAGGCTGAGAAAAGGGGCCGTATACAGTTGTTTTAGTTTGATGTTGTCTTAATTATAAGTGCACAATACCTTAACAGGTAATAAAGTGATAAATCGAATATTATCTCCCCAATAATTGAGTATTTACTAAGTATCAAAGTGAACCTTATTCTAATATTATCTAAGCAACCAAATTAATGGGAATAACTAACTTATTAAATAACTAATCATTTTGGAAATTGTATAAAAATGAGATCAAATTCAATAAAGAGAAGTGCTATTTTCTCCTAAGTATTCCTATGTACAACCTTACAATTTCTCATGGATAATATTAAATCACAATAATAATCAAGATAATATAAATATTTGATGCTCCTTCCAGGGTTACATAAAAATTGCGGCCAACCATCCATCCAGTATTTTTCTATGTGAATAAAATATATAACCATGCATTAAGTGTAATTTATATTTTTAAAGATTGTACAAGTTCATATATTATATATCTATTTATAATGCAATTTATATGACCTCTTAAAATCAATTATGTATTCATCTCTTCTTGGTCTCAACATTCAATATCAAATAATTCAGATGGTGATTAAGCATTCAAAAGCATTATATAGTAATAGGTATGGCCAGAAATGGGCCAGCCCAATGATCAATTGGATGAGCAGCCTAATGTTCAGTTTAATACGAGGCTTAAATGTAGACGGCCCAACAGAAGATATCACAGAGTCCATCAGGCAATAGCATTCGAACGCCTGAACCAAAAAGGGAAAGTTTGAATATCCAGACATTAAAAGACCATATTGAGCAGCCGAAACAGCGCCAAATCTAAAAACTAGATGGTCCCATTATTAAATAGAGATGACCGTTACACACCCATTATTAAATAGATGGTAGAGTCCCTTACCATTGATTTGAAGTGGTGTCATACACACGCATCGATCTCAGGTGCCGATTAGCTAAACGATACCTTTATTTATAAATCAAACCTCTTCCCTAAAGAAGGGGATGAGAAAAAAAAAGAAAGAGAAAAAAGGCTACTCAATCAAATGAGTACACAAAAGGAGTTTAGATCTGCAAACAAACATTCATCTCCATTCTCTTTCATTCTCTACTTTTTCTTCCTCAACATCTTTCCATATCTTTTAGAAAGATTACTAACTTGAGCGTGGAGGATATTCTGAGGAGCTAATCCCGTATACCTTTTACTTTCAACTTATTTCGTTATGGTGCGCAAGATTTAGATTCTTTGCTATGAAAATTAGACCCGTTTGTATTTGGATATCTATGTGAAGTTGTCGGCTCCCTACTTCGTACGATAATCCAAATTTTTGAGACGCCTCATTAGAGCCATTTGTGGAAAGAAGCGACAATTAGGCCACTCATTTGAGATAAAGAACATAGTCAATATCAGGGCCCAGTCAAGCATGCCAACCAAGGACATCATTTCTCATGGTGATGATCCAATAGAGGGTAGCCATGGAAATGTTTGTCTAACCACAAATGTAAACATGGAGATGCTGGCGGCCCAGGTTGACTCCATGTCTAAGGTTCTCAAGTCTTTTTAGAACAGATTGGAGGGATACCCGCTGGGGGCTCCATCCTTCAATTCTCAGACTTCTACATCTGGAAGGAGGAACCAGAGGAAAAAGTAACCATCCAAAGAGGTAATTCTGCAGCCTGAAGATCTCGAGGCACGAGGAGCCTCGAGTGATAGGATCCAGACTCGGTTTGAAGGCCGACTAAATTTCAGAATCTAGGAGGAAAGCCCAGAATGGTGAAACCCGCGTTGTTCCAGAGATGTTGTAAAGCCTTTGGCTCATTACGAAGCTTCATGTAGCACTTTTCTCAGAAAGGTCCATAGCTGACATGTCCCACAAATTTCGCCGAACCATTCAAAGTTGAGGACATTCCTCAACGCAAAGAGGGTTGCATCCGCCTCCCAATCGAAAAAGAGAACTAGAAAGATCGAGTAGTAGTTGTTCCGAGGAAGTATGGATAGACATTCAGTTGGCAGGTCACCATTTACAAGGGATATTAGGATGCATCGACTCCCTCTCAAGTTCAAAATGCCAACTCTATAACCTTACGACGGAAATTTTGATCCCATGGACCATTTAGATCATTTTTGTACCTTGATGGGATTTTAGGGTCTAGATGATCTGACCTTATGTCTTTGCTTCCCGTTAACTCTCAGAGGAGATGTCCGAATTTGATTTTATTGGCTGACACCAAATTCGATTTGATCATTGTAGGAGTTGGCTAATAATTTCTTTGCCTCTAGCAGGAGGAAAGGAAAGCAGCCGTGGCACCTTATCTGTATTTGGCAAGGACTAAACAAAAATCTGATATGCTTCTTGGCCCGATTCAATGCGAAGGCCTGAGGAATATCAAAACTAATCGACGAGGTGAAGTTAAATTCCTTCATGGCGATTGTGTAGTTGGGAAAATTCTTTAAATACTTGGTTCAGCAAGAGCCTTATACCTTTCTTGAGGTGGAGACCATCACTCAAGCATATATCGCTGCCGAAGAGGCCAAAGAAGCTAGAGTGCACAGATCAACATCCGGGATCAACTAGCGGGAAAAAAGAGGAGCGGTGATAATTCCACCGCTCGAGATCTCAAGAAGCAACCAAGGATAGAACCGAGCATTAAAAGGAAGTACAAGCCCTTGCACCTAACTTCTTTCAACGACACTTGGACTAATGTTTTTATGCAGATCCGGAATGAAAAATTCTTGAAGTGGCCAAAACCTAAGAGACCCTGGTTATATTTCCATTCCGACCTTCTTGTTATATCTGTACTCGTTTTGGATGATATCATTGATTATTAATTGAAATGACCCTTCGTTGATAATGGAAATTATAGGAATTTGCTTTATTTTGATGCTTTAAGCTTGGATTGAAAAAGGGCCAAATGAGGTCAGCCGAGGGACCTTTATACTGCTTGGATCATGAACCTGTACCGGTCTAAGGAACTATTCTGTTGGAAGTTACATTAGGAACGTACCCAAAGACAGCATCTCAAATACTAACGTTCCTAGTGGTAGATTTACCTTTGGTCTACAGTGTAATCTTGGGGAAACTTTGCTTGGTGGTGTTCGGAGCAGTGACGTCAATCCCTCATTTAAAGATGAAGTTCATGACAGCATATGGAGTCGGAGAGGTCCTGTGACGGAATGGATTTTTTTTTCTCGGAAAAGCTTCTGTCAAGACAGAAACAGAATTAATGGACTAAAATACAATGCAAGACTTCTGCAGAAATTTCGACAGAGTCTCCTTTGTAACTGGATGAAAACCCAAAAATACAACCTGTATGATCAACCATTACAAACACACAATTATCAATTATGCCCCAATTCTTCCTACAACATACATACACAGGATCCCATGTGCCATCCATGGCATTAATCTATAAAACTATCAACTACACTAACAGCTCATAAACGAGATGCCGTCTTGGACCTATACGGTATATCCAGAAACATAGAGCGGAAGCTAAACTATGAACCTGCAGAAGAATAGTTTTTCTTTTACCATCACATATATCGCATGTATTTCTATACAAAATCACATGTCCAGTCAAGTCTTTACATCCAACTGGTTCTCCCAAATAGCTCCAAAATGCTTCAGGTCCTCAAAAGTCTTCAAGAATTTCTTTCGGTCACTCTTTCTTGCCGGGCACTAACTCTACAGTTTCATCTGGAGGGGGAAAACAATAAAACAGTGATCCGAGCCCCAGCAAGGCACATGCAGGTATGCAGTAATGCAGTGATGCAGAACAGTCATAAATCTATGCAAAAACAGAATGATTAAATAGAATATAACCTAGGAAACAGAGAAAGCATAATTTGACGTTATTAAATTCAGAAATCAGTAATCAGTAATCGGTAATCAGTAATCAGTATAATTCGGAAAGCAGAATCAGAAACTTCTCTTTTATTCAGAATAGAATAGTGATCGGTATAGAACAGAAATCAGTACGGTAACGGTGGTACAGAACAGAGCAGTAACAGAACAGAACGGTAACAGAACCTTGCCAGTATACCCTACTAGCTGAGGGGGTGAATGATCGAGGATAGATTGTGTTCACTCCATCCAATCAATGGCCAGAAACAGTAACAGAAGATCCCATCTCACGGGAACAGTACGGTGTGCCTCCTGAAGGTAGGCCAGAAACAGAACTTTCCTCCTGACCGTAATACCCCGAGGACGGGCGGACCACATATAACTCCATGGACAGAGTTATCCTCGATCACAACCGTAAAGTGCTCAGGCATGCCG
>JAOVVI020001303.1:0-25053 GCA_028571085.2 Nepenthes alata | reverse complement strand
CGACTATCAGAATTGAATTATTTTTTTAATGTGAAATCATTATTTTAGAAACGAATGCCATATTTGCCAGGATAAAATAAAAATATTATTCTTACCTTAATTTAAATAAAATTATTATTTTATTATTTAATTATTTCAATAGTAAGAATAACAACTTCAGAAAATAAAAAATAACACCCCCACCATATAAAATCAAACTTGGGTTAGTTATAGGCTAAATTTAGGTAAAAATTTATAATTAATATGTTAGACCAAATTGAATATTCTAATCACCTAGGCCGTAATCGAAAACAGGTTAGGATATGAATATTTTTTTTATTCTCAATTATTAAAAAATAATTACATAAAAATATCTTAAAATATAAAATATTTAAAAATTTATAATATATATATATATATATTAAAATGTTAAATAAATAGATATTTAAATAATAAGTTTATTTTATAAAAGTATAATATATTTTAAAAAAATTATATTTATTTAAAATAATTCATAATCGAGGCTAGGTTGACCCAAACTACTCAATTTTACTCATAATCACACGTCCGATCCAAAATTTAATCAAACTTAATTTTTTAACTATATTCATTTACAATACTAATATTTGGTATAAAATTTTGAATGGGTATACCTTGGCTCATTCGATGATCCGATTTTAATCAAATCAACCCAAAAAGCATGTCAAAGCATTATTTTTTAAAAATAAGAATATAAAATCATTTTATGTAAATTCTTTAATTAAATATTAAAAAATTAATTCCTAATCACTTTCACCTATTCCATGTGACTAATTAAAGAAAATATTAATTCTTAACTTTATGATCACCTTACTTCAATTTCTAACAATTATTCTAAATGTAATTTATTTTATTTCAATTGTATAGGTCTATTAGGATTCTCATTAAAGTGTCGATGGGTTATTTTGTAATTTCTACATAGACAAAAAGAAAAGCAACTTAAGGAGACCCCCGTCAGCATCAGATTCTATCAGCTTTTTCCTTTTTAAATAGATTAATTAAGCGTGACAAAACATGAGAATAGAAATATGTAAACACAACAATAATGCTACAAATTTTAGGATTAGTTCTATGAGTTTTTTTAATCATCTTACCCAATTCAGAGCAATATTATTCAAAACTAGAAAAAAAATGAAAATTCATTAATCTAATGTTGAAATAAAAATTTAATTTTATTTACGATCAAAATTTCGAACCAAAGAGGATTTTCGAGGGCCTGACAAGAGGAGATTTTGAAGTCTTTTTTGCCTAATAGTTAAAAACATTAAGTAAAATATGACACATGCATGAATAAAAAGACATAGAAAAAAAAATTTAAACCATTTACCCCCCCCCCCAAATTTATTGTAAAAAAATTGAGAATAATATCAGAAATTCAATCAAAGCTATTTGACATCAGAACAATAATATAAGCATAACCTGATGCTGAAACGTTTGGAATGGTTGGAGGGGAGCTATGACGTGCAGGGCACAGCCACCACATCGAGGGGAGGGCTACGACAGCTTCCATTTCTAATCAACTCAACCTTGACAGTAATATTTAAACTATATTCCAATAATTGTTAATATTTTCATAAAGATCCTTAAATCTCAATTATCAATATCCAGACACACCGTTGAAGTAAAAACACCTTTCGACTTCCTGCTTTCCTTCCCATCTGAATCTCAACGATCTATGTTTAAATTAACGGTTATGCTTTAGCCACTCTTAGATTAGTTAATTTAGAAAAGCACAGCTAAATTATCATTGACCCATTTCCAGATGTTTTGAGAAGCGAGAAAAACACTGGGGGCCCCTCTCTCTAGCTTTCTATTGTTTAGTAAATGACCTTTATTATTTTTTATTTTTAAAATTTTTGGCAGAGAACCTCTTTTCTTTAACTCAGGACGGAAAATTAGTGGCCCGTCACCTCTTCCCACCCCCCTTCACTGTCCTCAAAATCACGGTCACAAATCCTACGCCACCGAAAACGACGCCAAATAGATGGTACTTTCCCTTTTTCTTGAACATTGTAACCAAATATAAGTACAAAAAAAAAAAAAAAAACCAAAAGGATGGCACTTTCCAATTAATATAAGTCTATATTTGAGACAAAAGAATTTTTGAAGAATATAATCTGCAAAGTCTTCTAATTCACCGAAAAATATTCATTTCATAAAAAATTTCCAGTCAAATCAAATATAGCCTATCAATATATTTGATTATTAAAATTGAATAAATATTACCTAAGAATAAATATTACTAGAAATAAAGTGAGAATTACTATTATTAGGAATAAAATGTATATAAATATAAGGTTGTTTTTATATGCGGGGAATCTTAACGAGAAAATTTTAATTTCAATATAGTGTTCAACAATGTGGGTGCAGGCAACATACGTGGCAGTTGTCAGGCCAACGGAGATGGAGCCAGTTTGCCCAATGGAAGAGGTGGCGGGAGCAAATGTTGGTGGTAAACGTGGTGGTTTGGGCGGACGCCAAGTGGAGCACGGCCAGCAGGATAGCGGTCACTTGTGGCCAACCGGAAATTACAATTCCATGAAGTTCAAGAATAAAAGTGCCACCACCCTCTAATATTAATTATTCTTAACTTCTCTGGATAATTGTAATTCTCAAAGAATAACTATTTCCTTTTTCAAAATTTAAACCGAATAAGAAATTGCAATTCCCTTGAAATAAGGTTGCAGTGAAACTGCAATTTCATCTAACCAAAGATCCCACAGGAGACAGATCATCTCTCCGAAAAGCATTCTCGCAGAAAAACTCATTTTCTCCGTCTGATCGGGGGGAAAAGAAAAAAGTCAAATATATGTTGTGGCCATCTACTAAATAGCGGACAGGCACAAAATCTCTCATATCCTGGGGTTTAGAGAGATTCAAATGCAAGCAACCTTATATTTGCATTGCATAGCGGCTAGTTTCTTAATTTAAACCCGTAACCTTCCGGTCATAATACAACTTCACTATTAAACTAGGCCACATCCTCAACTGTAATGCCTAAAAGGTGCAAATAAGCTGTACTAGACCTAAAATATGGGCCACACCAAACTCACCCAGGCGAGACTAAATGCGTAACTCCTAGTGGAGGAAGTGGTCGAGAGAGAGGAGATTTCCCTCCCCCCCCCCTCCGGCTGGGTGATGTGAATAGAGAGATGGGAGGTGAAAGCTCCAACACAATATATAATATGACCAATAACATACCTTAAACAGCTTCAAATTTCTCGAGGAAAAGAGAAGTCAGGCCACCAGATATAAAAGCATCCAAAACCCTCTACGGCAGGAAAGCATTGCTCCTTTTGGCTGTAACTTTCATTTTGCTAGAACTTCAAGCTAAGAAAAGAACGAGTGTTAGAATAAGATAATTAAGGTTCATGTTGACAAACTTGTCCAAAGCTGAGCAATCTACACGATCTGTGTCAACAAAACGAACAGAATCAAAATTAGAACTTAACAGCAAAGTGAATATCCAAAGTGTGCACCTTAATTAATTTTTTGATCCTAGGCAGTTGGAGATGATATATTAAAAAAGAGCCAAGCAAAAAACCATGTTGTTACACTGGAAAAGGAAGTATAGCAGAAAGACCATCAAGGTTGAGATAAATGACCTTTATATACGGGGTTACCTCGGAAGACCTGTACATCTGCGTGTTCTAATGTACTCTTTTCCGTTTATGACCACATTGGTCTTCTCCATAGTCATTATCTGAACCTCCAGCCATCTTCCAACGATCATGGTTGACTTCAATACCTGTTGACTTTGCACTCCGCCTAGAATGTCTGGATCCCTCACTGGATTCCTTGTCTCTTCGCCTCCTCATACGATCACTGGAATAATTGTGCTCCAGGCCAGATTCAGAATGGCTGTGATGTTCTGCATCATATTTTTTCTGATCTTGTTCAATTCTCTTTATCTTATTTCCCTCAACTTTGTCAGAGTGATGGTGGCTCCGACTAGAATCATTGTCATGCCGCCCTCTCCTTTCACCATAATTTTGGGTGCTCGCATGGTGGTGATGGTGCTTATGGCTCTTTTCAGTGAGGCAAGCACAGTCATCAGGCATTTCTTCTATCTCTGAGGTTGACCTCTCTTGACAAGAAATCCTGTGATCTTTTCCACCCTTAGAAGAATGAGAGCTTTTCTCAAGACTTTCACCTGTTGAGTAGACATAGTCATCTGAAAGCTTTTCCCGCTTATGTATCTTCTCTGGCCTTCGGATGCCTCCATCCTCATAGTAATTTACACATCTTTCTCTCTCCTTTTGAGATCTAAGGTCATGAGACCTCCCTAACTCATCAAAGTGATATCGTTGGTTGAAATCTTGGTCCCGGTCACAAGCATGCTCTCTGGAAATGCATGTCAACATTATCAAAGGAGACAACAGAGGACATTTCTAATAGGCATCTTGACAACGCACAAGAAAAGCAAAATAAATGTGAACACTTTGAACTCCTAAGCAACATTTCTAAAAATATAACCAAATATATATATATATATATATATATATATATATATATATATATATCATGTATTACCTCATGTATCCATCTATAGATGATCAAAAAATATGTCTCCATCATAGAAAACTGGCAAATGTTCAAAGCCACAAACAATAATAATACTTTCTTGGCATAATAACATTAAATATAGCTTATTTTGTATTATATTTGAAGCATTGGTGCTCCATGCTAGCCGCTAATGTTACGAACGAAGCAAGCACATGACAAAAAAATCATAGCAGACGATCAAACTATTGCCTATGATTCAAAACAGCAGTCATGGAACAATATATTGAACACTCACCTCCCTGAATTTTCACTTAAATGTTTCTGTCTCATTTCCCTATCGTGAAGCTCCAAAAGCTCAGATTGACTTGGCACGCGCTTCGCATTGAGTCCAATGGGTGGTGTCATGCCTCCAAAGTTCACATATCCACTGCAGAATACTCAATAGTTATACACAGAAAACATGCACAAACTGCAACAAATGAAGCTTTCTTCAGCAGAAATGGTTAGCCACAATGTCATAAATAAGTAGCAGTAACCTGGCAGGCTTATAAGTATGATTTGTTCAACAAATTTTCACATACAGCATGATCAATGTAAGAAAATGTATTTAGAAATATCTCCAACAGCATGTCTCCCCCCCCAACAAAAGAAAAGAAAAAATAATGGCAACATTTTTTCTTCCATCATGACTGCAGCCACCAAAAGATCCAGCGGCAAACGTTCATTTTCTTTCTTCCAGATGCTCTAACCCTCTCCTGTGCTTCAATTGTGTGGTACATCATATCTACACATGGAAGGAAATTACTTCAGCTCTGATAAGTATTTGAAGGTTCTCCTCTATATTTTTGTGAGAGTTCACCATCAATGCAACAGTTAGTTGCAGTGCATCTTGTCATGGGTTGCTGAGAAACATAGATATTATGTGCCAAATAGGCATGCCACGCAGACAAAGGATACCCACACAAAGAACTTACTTGTAAAATGATGTGTGTTCGGTAGGGAATTGTCTATGTGATTCTAGAAAATTCTACAATAATCTAGGCGATTATAAGAAAAATGTTAAATAAGGGAGGAGACATAATTACTCTAAAATGTTTTGAAGTAGAGAGGATGGTGTAGTTGTATTCTTAAAAGAAATATTTATAGAGAATATTCCAAAACTTGAATTCTAATCATCCATGGTGGAGAATGAAGGGAAAATATTAGCCATTGATTGAGGAGATGGCATTCTTATATAAAGGAACAACTAGAGACAAGCTAAGATAAGTGAAGTGAAGACAAAGGATAGTATAACCAAGAGAATAGCTAGTCTTAAGAGCTCTAGGAATAATCATACTGGTGTAAGTATTGGAGAGATACTTCATACTTTTTGTACTTAAACTTCTACGATGAAGCGTGTTTCCTCCAAAACTATGTTTATACAAACTTGAGGTGTAAACATCAAGTGCTACATGTCAAAATCAGACCGGATCAGAATAATTCTCTGATATTTTTCAGCATTATTAATTTTTTCTATGAATTATGGTAAAATAAAATTTTAAGGTTACAAAAAGATTAGATATCATATTTGACAATTAGAACAATACTCTCGGAAATCTCATAAATGCCTAATATCATCTAAAGGGGACATGTCGTTCAAGTTGTCCACACCCCTGCGAGAGCTGCCCTGTGATGGGAGACAGGTTCTTAAGATATCACGAGGACGATCGAGAGTTTCTATAAGGCCAAGTGCTAAGTAGACGCTACCTAGCAAGGGTCAACGGGCTTGGTAGTGCTGATGTTGTTTGGGATGGAGGTTTAGACCCATGGTTGCAATCGTGACATGTTTTTTATATATCATAATCAAGGGGAAGATCACCCAGGATGAGGGATGAGCTACGATGCTCAAGCCAAATTAATGCTCGCAACGCTAGAGCACTAAAGGAGGCAACATCATGATAGTTAAGATCAATGTCATAGTTGCGGCATATGATACTTGTTGAGTCTTAAGGATTAATGCATGTGAGTATGCTCAAATGATTAAGATATATTATAAAATGTGTTGCCTTCACGAGTGTTAGGACCACTATCGGACATGAGGTTTAAGCACCCGACAACTAGCAAGTTCCCACTAATGGACTAGAGCACGAGTGCTCCGTTTGATTAGATGCTTTATAATAACCCTACATAAGCAAGTGCTAAGTGAAATATGAGAGCCTATCGATGGGCAAGCATCATCTTGATGGTGAGTCAAACTTCAAGAAGCAATATATATGCTACTAGCTGCTCGACTAAGTGATGTAGGAGCCTCAAAATTGTTATAAAAGATGTGGAACTCGTTCATAGGGATTTAACTTGCTAACCTCATGTAGCTAGATATCTAAGATAAGACTATTGGATTCTCAAGTTGAGCAAAGCTAGCCTTGACTTGGACAAGTCTTGACACTGCATGGTCAACTTCTGTTGTGTAAAAATGGGAACGTAGCACTACATGGGTGACATTGGAAAATGTTGTCATGAGGCAAGCTACTTTAGTTGTCTAATTCTTGAATTACATAGCTTTTGGTATTGTCCAAAAGGTCCTTATTCATAGGCAAAACAACTTTTGTCTTTGACTCTTGAGTTGCCAAAGTTTGGCACCATCCTCTGGTGTGTTCTTTTCAGACTAGAGTTTTAATTGAAATACTTGCTCTCAAAAAGTCTTACTGCAACACATCCTATAATACTTCAATGATTGAAAAAATTGAGCAGTTGTTGAATATTTGTATATGCAATTCTGCACAAGAGTTGTCATATTTCACCTCCTCCACAGCCTAAGTTATCAAAGTTTTCCTGAGAAGCCAGAGCTCCAGAGGAGTTATTCCGTATCCTTGAATATTTGCATATAGATGCCACTTGCCAGTCTTTCAGTGCATCATTTGCTCCTTTAGTGCTAAGATTCGACAATATAACAATGCACTTTCTCCATATTTTCTTAGTGTGTTACACATTTATCCAAGCTGAACTTGGGCATTTTCTAAAAGCCCTTCATAACCATTCCTAATTAGGCACGTCTTGAGAAAGAGAACATTTTCATTTTGCCACCATAGCAGTCATAATTCAACAATCGGAACTTCACCTAGGCAGTCCCAAGAGATGGTGCTGGGAGTAGTAAAAGCAAGGCAACCATGATAACTTTTATACAAATCATGCCAGTACAAACTAGTAAAGGATTGAAATTTTGTTTTTGATGAATAATAACTTCCACGCACATATATGAGTAATACTTCAAAGAGGAATGGGTAGGACATCAAGATGACAATAATGGTACATCCAAGAAACCAGTGTTTCAAAGTTTTAAAGCCAATGCTCCACCAGAAGAAAGATTCTAGATCTTTGGCTTACATCAATATCATCACCTAAAAGTTCATTTTCAGACACTAGGATGGAACTGCTGAGACCACCTTAAAAATATGAAAGGGCTTCACACACCTAACATTCAGCCCTTGTCAAGTAGAGATGCGAAGACTCTTTTGAATCCCTTGCCAAGTAAACTTGTAGAGAATCTTCGAACAGCAAAAAATAAATGGAACTTCCTTAACAACAAACCACTTATAGAAAATATTCTGTGAAAATTACAAATTAATTTTTCACTAACTTCATATGAGCTTCGATGGGATCTATGGTCCAAATACAGATTATAATGGAGATGATTTATGGAGGAATTAATGTAGATTCCTGATTAGGCAGAAAGAGTTTGGATTGATTTCATCAGAAATAATACTTTGGCCTGCATTCTTCTAGGAGAGATCAATCACGTGTTCAGAAAAGAATAAACAGGCCCCCTTGCATGAATGACTGGGAAGACTATTTGAGGGGTGGGACAAGGCAAGTGCAAATAGTTGTTTCATGGATGTGCATAAATCAATGGGAAGACAACTTAGTCGAACAATCATGTCCAAGTGTAGTAGTAAGTTATAGGGGCAAGCACTTTTTTAGTAGTACTAAATGGTAAAAAGAGTCTTTCAGTCTACTGATTACTGCCAATAGAAGGTTAATGGATGGGTATGGTATCCATTTAGTTCATTGGTTAAAAATGGGTAAAGGTCAACTCCACCTACAACCACCCATCTGGTGTCCCTGCCAGAAGTGAAATGCAAATTAGCTTGAATGCCTCTCTAGAAGGATAATGTAACTGTGATTCAGATACTGAGAAGATCATGGATTTCATTTACTATAGCACTTCTTATTTCAGCCTGCAGTCATAAATGTAGTGGATATTCTTATTCTAGCATATTGTCTGCAAAAGTGTATTTGAGAGCTAGACAACTCTTGCCAGAAGGAACCTGTGAAACCATGTTCATAGATCAGCATGTAGTTTACATATATTATCATTACCAAGGTGGTTGTGAAATGATGAAAGACAGATAAGGAGTGAGCACACTTGTAGCCTATCTACAACCAACATTATATTGTCCTTCACTTCTAACTTTGGCAAGCAAAAAAAATCAAGAGAGTAGCAAAAAGGAATCAAGAATGCACGATATGGCACTCTCTTATCCATTTTCCTTTGACAGGTTTCACAAAATTGCACCAGGTTATGCACTTCCACTTTCAAGCCAAGCCAATAGAATGTAGCTTTTACCCTTCAACCAGTCCCCTAGATCATGAATGTCTTATCACTGCAGAGGTGTGAATGATGTAATACAGTTTGCCATGGATCCCCATTAGCATTCACAGAGCCTCCCCTTGTACTGAGTCATCCATGTTTGTAGTGAGTGTTCTTGCTCATCGTCCCTGATAACAATGAAGCAATGAAATGAAGATCGAGCTACAGTGTGTCTGTTTACTACATGGAGTTGCCCACTTTTTGATACCCTCCTAACAACACATCAGCTGCCTTGTTCTCCTGTTTACATTGCATAATATACTGAAACCCAATCATTTTCCCATCCCCTTTAGTTAGATATCAGTTGTAAATCCCTGCTCTAATTTCTGCAGCTTCTTCTGATCCATTAGAATCATGAACAGGGCATGTTGCAAATAGTGTACCATTCACCAACAACAATAAGAATAACTACAAATTCTTTTCATAGGCTTGGATGAAAAGACTTACTTAAATAAGCAATAGGCCTTCCTTGTGAGACAAGACTCTTCCCCTTTTTAGTCAGACATCAATCTGACATGAAAATCTTCTGGTCAAGGAGTGACAAGATAGGCACAATTGTCACAGCTTTTCAGTGCGTTAAAAGCTGTTGTCCCCCAAAGATTGCAAATAAATTCATCTTTCTTAAGAAAGCTGGTCAAAGATAATGCAACAATTTCTAACAAATTTCCTGTAGCATCCAATCACACCAAGGAAACCTCTAAGCTCCTTGGGAGAGATGGGGATTGGCCATTACACCATTACTTCAATCATGGCACAATCTGTGGCATCACCATATCCCCCAGTGATACAGCAAGTATAATCTCTATTTTGGGAAAATCTAATCTGAATACTCTTCACATAAAGTTGTTGTTTCTTAAGGATATTACAACCCTGTAATGAGGACCTTGAGGTATTCATGTGGGTTTCAACAACAGGGATGTACATTATTGCGAGACACATCCCCCAGATAGGCACAATATTCAATTCAAGGGATGTACATTATTGCGAGACACATCCCCCAGATAGGCACAATATTCAATTCAAGAGGGTCTGGAAAGGAGGGCCATTAACAATACCAAAGGACTTTACCTTGTACTTGAAATGGCAAATGGCGGATCTAAAAGCAGTTTTCTGGATATCTTATCCCACCCTAATTTAGTGGCATCTACTTCTAAAATAGTGCCTAATTGATAAGTGCTACAAGATCTCATGTATTGGAACCCATGGTTATAGCCGAAATGAATTGTATGCTTTTTTTTTTTCCAAATGAAATCCTCTAGTACAACTCCATTTAAAAAAAAAGGTTAAGCTCCTCAAAGCTCACAATCAAAAACCAATATAAGAATGGGCTGTTTATTTTTTATGGCAGTCTCATTTATTCATTACAATATACTAGTGAACTCCATGTCAATTTGACACCAAGACAGAGCGAAGCAAGGCTATTCGACTCAATTAAATAATTAATCCATCCAACCAAGAGAACTAATGACGACGCCCATATGGATGACCTTCAGGTCTCCTTTAAAGATTTAGCCCTCTTAGCACTACTTCCCTACCCTCTTTCTTTAAGTGTGCGTTCAAGTTTAGAAAGTCAAAGACCACATGGCTGCACCTATTAAGTCAGTCCACTCCAGGTACAATGGAACAGTCACCTAGTTCCATAATTCTAAGATCACCTCACCCTGCACCCTTGTTTAAAGCTTCTGCACACATCGTTTTGCTAATCACTGGTTTCCCTTTGGCAACTGTGATATCAAGTGGTGAAGTCTTAAACCCCTAAAAATTGAAGCCTCCAATGTGAAGGAGATCATAGGAACTATGGGTGCTCCAGCCTCCAACAGTCTACAATGGTATGTGCAATAGCATCTAGTATACCAATGGAGCTGATAGAAATAATAAGTTCATGCAGAAACAAGGTTCAACTCTATCAGTCTCTTAGGTGTTTCAAGTAGTGCAACTTGTCATTTATGTACTGATACATCCATCCAATCCTATTGTGTCAATAGCAGGCTTATGTCAATATTCCTCAAAAATTTATCCTGACTCACCAACCACCTCTTTAGGTCTTTCACAGCCAGGGAAATACTTCTAAAGCTTCATAAAACAAGGGTACCATGAAATACACATTTTGCACAATACCTTCAAAAAAGCCTTTGAACTGCAAGTGGCCAACCTCATCCAATACCAGTCTAGCAAGCTTCAGACACCAAATAAAGTCTGAACAGCATAAGCAATAACTGCATCCTCTCTCATGGTCAATCTAAAAAGCACAGGAAATCATAAATGCAGTTCCCTGGGCATTTCTCCACCCAAAATTTGATCAAGTTCCACCTTCCCAATCAGAAGACAGAAACAAAGAATTAAAACCTTCCCACCTCTTTCCAAGATGCTTCCATTAGGTATAGACCAAAAAGCTCTCTTAGATGGTTCAGGAACCCACCCAAGCAAGCAAGAATCATTTACTCTTCCTTCAAAAGCAATTCTTCTCAACAAGAGCTCATGATAACCTGGTAATAAAAGCTTTATTAAATATCATGCTCCTCACTCCAAGACAGCCAACATATATGGTCAAATTGACAATATCCCATTAAGAGGAGCGCATTCAAAAATTTCAACATCTGCCCCAGAAGTTCTTAATCAGAGCAGAAAAAAAAGAATGGAAGACTAAGTGCAAAGTTGAAGATTGTATAATGGTTTTGTTTGCCTCATCATGGACTCCATGGGAAGGCTGAACCACAGAATTTGAAGTGAAAGGAATATCATAGTCTTTGGAATTTTTCCTCTTTGTACGTTACCCAAGCATATTAGATGATCAGTCGCACCATTTTCTGGGTTTTAATAATGAATGCAGACAGGAAACTAGGATCATATGCAGTTTGTCCAATAAATTAATGAAAAATCTTATCCCCTACCAAAAGGGGAAAAAACATCAGCAGCAATTACCTGGGGACTGGTAAGCCACCGTACATAGATGGAGCATAGGAAGGAACTGTGAAAGGGCCATGATGGCATAGGGGAGCTATGGAAGCATTGTACGGCATCATCACAGCGCTGGAATAAATATTTGCAAATGGTCTGACATGTGACAATGGTGCCTGATTCCAGAAAGGTGGTGCATAACCCGGCATAGCTCCTGTAAAAGCAGCATCCCCCAGATCCCAGAATTAATAGAGACAGCAAATAAGCTCAGAGATACATGCAAGCAGCCAAACAAATAAAATAAAAGCACTACATATAATAAAAGCACACAGCATACCATTCCCATACACTGGATGTGAACTGGCAGCAACAGGGCAGTCTCTAATCAAATGGTCTAGTGAACCACACATATAACAGGTACGCTCCCCCTGATTTCAAGGAAGTCACTCATTAGCTCATGTGTTCACTACAAATACTACATAATACAACAGAAGCAGGTATTTATCATCCTCCGCAAAAGAAAAGGTGGGAGAAAGGTTCAAAAGGAGATAGTTGAACATTTACTAATATATATGCAGTGGTTGGCTAATACTTGCCCAAGCCAATGGCTTGGGTTCAGTTAATCTGCTGATGTGCAGTTAAAGGCAGATTCTCTTTTGCTTCATAGAAAGGCAACCTTCAAAATTACATTCAATTGAGGAACAAAATAATAGGCACCTAATGACTATCGATTTCCCCCAGTTATCTACTTCCACAATGATGTAATTGATATTGATAAGGGAAAAACAAACAATTGTTACAGTTGTTGAATGCCAATACATGTTGAGCAGCAAGTAACCCCCCCCCCTCTCAAAAAAAAAAAAAAAACAAAATTCCTAACATGTTGTAATGGCACAACTCCCCCCCTTATACAGGGAAGATTAAGGATCCAATCCCCACTACCCACCCCCACCATCGTGCTTCAAAAAAAACCAAAAAAAAGGTACTTTGCCAAATTTGAAGTTAAAACACTAGCAGTCATAAAGCCACACAGAACTGCCATCTGAAAGAATCTTCCTCTTTGACCTTTTTCTACAGGGCAGATATTTCAACGTTTTTCAGGTAAATTCAAAGTGTATTTCATGGGACTTCTCCCTGAAAGGGCATCAACTTTTCTTTATGCAGGTCTCTCTCCCTTCTTCCTAAAATTTATTCCATACTCAGAAGCAGATTCCAATCCTCTCTATAAAGGTTCAACGGCATCAATATCCAGAATTTAACCCTGATCAAGTACTTTAACTATCTGATACAACTTTTAAACCCCAATTTAACTCTGAAAAAACCTTATCAAGCAAAAAAATGCCTTAAACCTTACATGACTACTCTTGACACTACTGGACAGCATTCTGGCTGCACAATGCCATTAGTAAACATCTGAACTTCCAACTTTCAAAAATGTCAACCACAGACTTAGATTTACATGATTGATCGTCTCCACTAAGGGGAATCTGACTGAGAAATTAGTAAAACATACTTCTCACACACATCAATTGAGCTCAGGTGTAACTGCGAACTACCCCAAAAATACATACAGTCCATATTATCAGCTTAACCACAATAGACCCAAGATCAAACAGGTTGAAAAAGTTTAATTACCACAAGACATATTAGTTCAATAACATCACATTTAAAGTCAAAGCCCCAGAAGTTACCCTTCTATTTCTACCAAGAGAAGTGAAATTCCTTTCTGCGCTTGAAATCCATTGCCACCATAAAAGGATTCTACCATGAGCTTCTGTGACAGATCATAAACTTGACCTACAAAGATGATAAAAGATAAGGTTCATACCTCCAGTTCTGATCCCAAATCCCACATTTATCTGGGCGGAAGATTCTGCAGAAATAACAAATAGTAATTCAAAAGTCCAGTGTGACTCCAGTTTTCAAAATGGGAAAACAAATTAACAACATTGGCACAGACTCTTCCTAAAATAGCTGATGCATCATATATTTGATATTTTTCTCTTGCTCTTTTTTAATTAATGAATTAATAAGATATCCTAGTTTAAATCATAAAGATAAAAGTAAAACCTTGTGCTTCCATTGACACTAGTAAGCAGTGATGGGGTGTAATATCTGAATTTTCAGATTTGGCTATTATGATTAACATATATTTAAGGCATAATTAGAATTGTGAATAATATTTAAGCTTTGAGTTTCATTCAAATTTCAATAGATGTTAACTCAAAAATTTTATTTTACTTGAGTTATTCTCAAGCTTGGGAAAAACGATCAAAACACAAAAATTGGATTTTGGCACAATTTTTGCTGAAGCAAAAATCCAACAATGTTTCACTTGATTTTTGCAGATTTATACTTTGACTTTCGTGGAATATTTGTGGAATATTTGGCTTAAGCAACTTGCAGACACTCTTATCCTTCAGTTGTCTAATTGCTCTAACTTTGCATGTCATTTTTGGTAGCCATTCAAGGGATTCCATGAATTACAGTTGGGACCCAATTGATACTATTGATAAACCCTAACTTGACACATAACAAGCATGAGAAGGCTAAAGGTGTGTGCTTTGAGGCCCTTGGGTGTATTTGTGTACATGAGGTGCTTCTTCTTTACACATTTTGCATTCAGTTTTTGAGAGCTTTTGCATAAGTAGAAGAGGAGAAATAAGTGAAGTTTAGTGGAAAAAAACCAAAGAGTTTCTTTGCAAAGTTGATGGTTAGTAAGGCAAGTATATGCTTTAGCTTCTTCCTCGGTTGCAAGTATTTTCTATGGATTCCATCTTTGTTTTCCATATTGTTTATTTTAAATTTGTCAAACGTTCCTTCATTTGGTCTCAAGAACTTCTGATTTGTTGTGTATTGGGAAGCATTTGAAGAGAATATCTCAATTCTTTAATGAATCTAAAGTCATATTTGCTCGTATATTTCTTAGCCTCAACTTTGGGTAATTTCTTCAGAGTTTGACATAAGTTCTTTGGTTAATTTTGCTCCTCATAATATGAATTTAGCATTTCATTACTTTGTTATATTTCCATAATAAGAACCTTGCTCTTGGAATTATGAAACCTCATTTGAAACATTTGAATGAGTGTATTTGTTAGGGAATTTCGGATAGTTTGTGAAATATCCAACTATCTAGAAGGTCTGTTTGGCCCCATCCATGGGGAATATACATGGATTATGGCCCCATCAATGATGAATAATATGCAGACATATTGGCCTTCTTGCTTGGCCCTACCAATGGTGTATATTTATGGGCTCATGGTTCAAAGTTCAGAAGTAGTTGGCATTAGCATTGGCATTGGCATTGGCATTGGTGGAGTTTTTGGTGGTTGATGGGCATTTTGAAGACCTTTATTACTGTTTTGTAGAGGCTTGTATATTTGTTATATTGGAAATCTTTGGATATTTGTAATGCATATGGTTATATACATTGTGGAATGATTGAGTTTTGAATGATCCGGGGATAATTTGTATCATTTGTTGTATCAGAGTAGCACAGCGAACGCGTGATGGTTTGTGTTATGATCCAAGTCGTGACAAAGGGTCTAGGTCACATGATTGCATAACAAGGATCAAGATGGAGCTTTATTACCTTCCTCACATGATTGAAGCATATTGAGAGGCTGGTTTTCACCTTGAAATTCACAAACATCTTCAGAGTCTCTAGGCTTGGATTCCACATCAGCAGGATGAATAGGACCATGTACCTTGTTAGGAAAAGAAGCGGATTTCATAAGTGGGACTGCAGCTAAATGAGCAATATGAGATGCAGCACCACCCATTGAAGAATTCCTTCTGAATTGAGACTCATAAATAGATTTTTCCATGATTTGATTTGATCCCTTCCCAGTTGCAGAAGGAGAGTGAGGCAACTCTAAATCTCTTAAAGCAATGTTCACAGCACACGTAGCATCCTTCACTTGTATTCCAGATTCTCCATCTGCATACATTAGATTAGGTTTAGTAGGTATATGGAATCACAAAGAACAGCAATTGTAGGCATCTGGGCAAAGAAAATTTATCAGACCTGGTGCATATCTATGGAGTACATCTTCTGAGTCATTAATCAGAATTTGTGACTCAAGAAACCTCTCAATTGCTTGCCTAAGTGAAAGATTTGGTAGCAAATCATCTACACTGCATTTTGATGAAGAACAGATGGGACATTTTCCCTTTTCTGCCAGAGCTTCACTAATGCCTGTACCAAATTACCAAGAGATATGCAGCAATGTCAATATCAAATGATAAAGATTCTACAATTGCTGGTTGTTCAAGATTATAAGAAAAAAACTGCTACTGGACTTTGTTGAACCAGATTCAAATAAACAATCCATTTTCATAATTTATTAAGCTCAGAAGAAGTTTTTATTTCTGTTATATGTGACAGTCAAGCGTAATAATGATTTCAAAACAACAAGAGAATACCGGGCAACGAAAACTTACATTTCTCACAAAAACTGTGTTGGCAGCATGGTATCATGACGGCCTCCTTAAACAAGGTATGACAGAGAGCACATTGCAGCTCCGATGGCAAATCAGTGCTTCGATTAGCTAGATGGCTTGCAGGATATGCTCTTTGAAATTTCAGAAGATAAAAAATAAGATAAGTTTCTTGCTCTTTGAAATTTCAGAAGATGAAAAATAAGATGAGTTTCTTGCTCGCTGAATAAAACCATTACAAATCTGAAGTATATACTTCACCTTTTCAAATGTGCGCATTCATCAAATTTTCCTTTTGATTTTATCTCCAATGTGCTCCCTTGATTTGCGCTAGGATCTGGCATAACATGGCAACAATGGAAAAAAAAAAGGAGAAAACAACCGGCGCTAATGGGTAAACAAATACCACATCATATACCTCTTGCTGTAGAGTGATTAAGTTCACTTGCTTCGGGCTTTTGACACCTTAAACCTGGGACCTCAGAAAATCTGTAAGAACAGCAAGAAACAATTGAAGTCCAAGACAAGAATCTAACCAAATATATAAAGTCCGGTCCACCGCGAGATCTCTAATTTATTTAGAAAAGGAAATATTGCTAACAGAAAAAGGAAGAATCAACAAAAGATGAGAACATGATGTCTTCAAAGTTCAAACAGTTGACTTGAACATAAAAATAAAAATGATCAGTATATAACTCTCAAGATCAAAGTTTAATTCACATTTGGAATATGTGCATGCATGTACAAGATATGTGACATGTCTTTGACGCCACTTCTCCGATCTTTTGGCAAAATCAATACCTTGGAACCACTAAAGCTTCGCTTTCACCGTTGTCAAAGTTCCGTTCATCAATATGTTGTACAGTACCAGGTAAGTTAGCATCACGAAGAGGACACAAGTCAACCCCAAAATCATCGAAGTCATCCATTTGCAAACGCTGTAAAACAAAAGGATATTACACTAATCATTTAGCAGTTACAGTATCATCATATTGGGAAAACAATCAAAGATTTTTTCAGAAGTTGAAGAACAAGCTAAAACACAGGGGACAGGATGTGTTTCACCTAAGAAGTGCGGATGTACACATGAGACACAGGCACAACACGAATATGGTGACATATAAAATTTATCTAAAACACTGGATCCAACGTGCAAAAAACCACAGTTTTTATTGAATTACTTATTTTATACCAAATAAACTATCAAAGCTCCATAGACATGTAAATGGCATATTTATATCCTATAAGATCCCTACTTCCCTCTATTTTCCTGTTAAGGGAAAATAGCTGCTAAAACACAGTAATCTATCTTGCTCGTGGTTTCTAATTGGAATTACCTAGACAACCACAAGCTCCATCTCTCTCTTTTTTACAAAATTAGTGGTTCAAATAGCTAAAATTTCTCCAACAAGAGAATATAATTTTGATTTTTTTGCTAATTAGCACAAAACTATGAATTATGTTGTTTTGAAAATTTAAAAAGAGCCAGAAGCATGTCCCATGGTGCCGGAGCATGCCTCAACATGTGGCCAGTGTATCCAAATTAAATAAAAAATTTCAAGCATCTTACATGTATGTCTTTGGAGCGTATCTGCATCAAATACATGTCGATACCTGTACGCTACCCTGGAAGAAGAGTCCAAGTTTCCTATCCCCCAGATACCAAACAGAAAAGAGCAACAACACAAAGTATAAGAGCACCAGCTAATCCCTCTCCTCACAGGATATCGATATTTCATAGAAAACAGCCCTCCACCGTACCCCCATATACTTTCAAAATGAAGCCTCCAGAGAAGCAAAGATCACCACCCCAACCCTCAACAAACAAGGGATCTTGGCATCCTTTACGATTTCAAGGCCTACAATTCCAAATAATTTAGATGTTGAAAAACAAGTAGTGTGTGACAAGACCACACCCTTAGCAATGAAGAATGACAAGGAATAGAGCGAAGAGCACAAATAGGCCGAAAAATTCTGTAAGGTTAAAACATGTTACTAGATATTGGCTATTATAACAAAATATGACAAAATGGTGGGCTGGTGCATGAGCCTTCCTACATTGCTAACTCTTAGGAGAGTTGCATACCCATATCTCTGTAATGCAAAGATGTGGTTTATGAAGATTGAACTAGGGACCCCAAATCACAATGGAGCAGCACAAAATACGATACATATAAATATCTAATATAAGACAACAAATGCACCTTTCTTATATAGTGCTAGACTACAAATTCCACATGAACGTAGCCAGCAAGTTCACAGCCTTCATCATATATGGGAAGAGCACCACAAGAGTTTCGTCTACAGCTTCTACATGTTAGGAAGAGAAAAAAAAAAAAAAATTTACACGTCAACAGAACTTCAATCAAGGATAGAAAGCTACGGAATGTCCGTCTATATGCTATGAGTATCCCAATATTGACAATATAAACACAATGGTGATTGTCAACAATTAATGGGAAGGCTAAAAGAGAACTCTACTGATACCCAAAATGGAGAAGGTTTTAAGCCATTTAAGTGGATCTTGCACATTGAAGAATCAACTAATTTGAAGGATCTAACCTCTTCTTCCCGTCAAAGAATCCACAAAATGTCTGAAGGAATAGCATCTTAAGCGTCTTCTTGAGACCTCTATCACCAACAAACCATCCCTGCCCCCAAGCAAAGGAAAAAACCTTTCCCCCTCATTTTTTAGATCTGTAAGGAAAGTTTCCTAAAATGAACAAGAACAATGTTACTCTAGTACAAAGAATCTGGAGAGTTGATCGTTCCTTTTCATAGCCCTAACATTTGAATTAAGCATTTACAGAGACAAGTACATAAAGGGCTTCTAGTACCATCATCAAAACAAGTCATAATTGTATAAACACAAGAATATCACAAGAAAATAAATATTTTTACATACAGCTGAAGGAGGCTCAATTGTATCCACACGGTTAGTCTCCTTGATCCCAAAGTTTCTTGCTGGGACATTGCAAGCCCTGCAGTAGAATTATGTCATTAAAGGGTAACCAGAAATGAGAATGGGAGTCTAAAAGGTTTGCATCTCCCCCATTATAGGCTCTCTTCTTCTTTCATTGCATTAAGAATTAAAAGAGAACTAGTAGTAAAACAGGATATTGACAACTACTGAAGAAGAAAAAGAAGAAACTGCAAGGCATTCTACATGATTAATGCACATTACCAGTCATCGAAATAATGGGTAAACAAACTTAATGTCCAATCCAAGTACATTGAGTGTTCCACATAGATGCACATGAAACACTAAAGCCAATAGATATGCAGCTCTATAACCTATTTCATTAACTTTTAAATAAATATATGTTCATGCTATAAACCACATTAGCTTTTACCCTGGCTAGAATGTGCAAATTAACTATCCAGGAAAGACAAATTGAAATGGACAGAATGTCCACCTTTCATGGCCAAAGAAGAGTAGGTATTACATTGCAGCCAATAAGGCACTTGAATTAAGAAATACAGGAAAAATATTAAAAAGAAGCCACATAGAGATGAGGCAAGCTAGACCCATAGGTTTACAACTCCAATGGGAAGTCTCAATTCCACCAAGCAGTGTTACAGAAGAAATCGAGACAGAGCAAAAGAAAAACCATGCCAAGAAAGGGAACATTCTAGCAACCCAAAATTGAAAACACAGTAGGTGTGCTTGGCATAACTTCAAGTAGCACTTTAGAAGGCAAAAATCAAGGAATTGCATATTACAGTCTAGTGAGGGATATGCTCTTGTAGCCAAACAAAAGACCACTAAATCAAAACATAAAATTGAAAAATCTGAAACATATTAATCCTTGAGTCACTTTGCCCCCAAAAAGGGAGGTATCAGCTTAGTAGCACTACCTGATATGAGTAAAAATATGGACTGCAGAGGGGCTCTTGTTTTGGTTTTGGAGGGGGGAGAGAAGGGAGCTCAAAGATCTGTATAGAAGTTTCTGCTTGAGCCTGAAAACACAACCTAGATAGATAGGCCCAAAACCTTCTCAAAATAACATTTGATCTACAAAGCTGCACTATTACCTCAAATAATCACAAATTTCTGATATTATACCATCTGTAAAGCATTCTCTATCATTTTTATCACTCTAGAGGTCATACCCTAACAACGAATGTTCAATTAAGTATATTATTGCAGAGTGAATGGAGAATGCAAAATTCATGATTAAGTATGTTATTGCCCTCAGTTTCTAGAAAACTGAGGGCAAAATGCTCAAAAATAAATAAATAGCACAAAATTTAAATCAAGATGTTGCCTTAGTAATGTGAAATAGGATAATTGACTTATGTTGTCTGCCCAGCTAAGAAAATAAGATTAGCATTTTGAAACTGATATCAATTTTAAAAACACAAATGAACACTAAGTTGGAAAAAATTGGACTTATTTGTCTTCAGAATAAAAAACTAAAAGCAGTAAAGCACATCATGCCTTGATAGACTCGCTATTTTAAAAAGCCTACCAAAAGAAGAATAAGAAAATTAAAGGCCAAATACAAACCCGCAATTTCAAAATATTCGAGCAAGTCTCAACAAGATCTTAACCACAGTTATAGTTTGTTTATTATGTTGCTACCTTAACTTCACTTTTTTTGATTTTGGATAGATTGTAAACTATAAAATATTAGAATCCACCTTTAGTAGTAACACTACTGCTCCTTACTTACCAAAGAAGCACAAATGTTCTTCCAAATTTTATTGTTAATAATTCCTCAGTAAGCCTTTATTTAAAGTAGTATTAGTCAACAAATATCATCATGTTATTTAAATTAGGAGGAATTTGCACTCTTAATTAGATATTTTGAAAACATAATGGGGGAACTATATGTAATTTTTTGTTCCACCATATTTTAATGCAAAAGCATGGGAAATGGATAGCTAGAAATAACAGGTAATACAGTTTTCTTCAAGATAGAAGAAAAGTTCCTAGTAGAAAGAAGAACAAGTCACACATCTGAAAGCTCGCCAGAAGAAAAAATGACAGGAAAGCTCTCCAATCTCACCGGGCATAGCATCCAAAAGAAGGTAAGAAATTAAAGGGGCAAAGCTCTCCAGTCTTATTCAACATCTGAAACAGCATTCAAACAAAAAACTCTTGCAGTGGCCACTGATAGAGAAGCATGAGATCTAATGCTGTGAAGATGAACAGGGAGATACTATTCTTAAGCATTTTCGCATTCCTTTTCATCCAAATGCACTAAATAATCACAAAAGGTAGAATTACTTAGAATACTGCCATTATTACCCCTTTGCAAAGCTTGAAACTTCTAAAATGAAGTCGAAAATGCTCCAACCACTTGATTGAACAAAGAATTCCAAAGACTTTAAGCAACAGGATGTAGTAACATATCATGTGCAAAGATATTCCCAAACCACATTTGATGCGGACATCCGAGACGAATATTTACTTTGATTTGCCTTCCAAATTAGTTTTGATTTTATTTCCATAGCAATTTTGATTATTAATTAGATTTGATTTGATTTTATTTAGTAGAAATTTGATTTTATTTACCATTTGATTTCCTTTCCACTTTTAAAGTTATTTAATTATTATTTTGTTTCCAATTTTCTTAGACATCGGGTTCTCTATATAAGAACCCCTATTTCTATTGTTTAGGGGATGATGAATGAATGAATGAGAAATTTATTGCAATTGTTCAATTGTGCTTCCCTTTCTCTCTCCCCCTTTGGTTTGATCCCTTTCTTGTCCTTACCCCTCTAGTCTAACTTCTTGTCCCTACCCCTCTATTCTTCTTCTCTCTACTTTCACCCTTCACCCTACATCAGTATGTTATGGATGTAGGTTGCTAGTCTAAGACAGAGATTCTTCCATTCTATAGCTCCTGGTGGACTTGCTGGAGATCGCCGGGCTGTTGTTTCTGCTTCAGGCTTTTCTTTTAGTGCACAACAATTCTGGAAAATCATTAAGGAGAACAAGGATCTTGACCTCCCTAAGCACAGGGTAATTCTTGAATCTCATGGGGAATGTTTTGTTGAGATAATCGAGCTTTGAAAGCAAAGCTTGTAATTGATTATGTTTTGGGCAATAATTGAACTTTTTTGGCAAAGGCTGTAATTGGTGTTTTTAGTATCTCTCTTTGGTTAGGTCATGGTGGCGACTGTTCGTTGTGAAGAAATTGCCAATGAAAAATTTAGCTGTTTCACAGAAAATAAGGTACCTTGTGTCCATATTAGATTATATATTTTTTGCAACTGATCTCTATTTTATTGTTATCTTCTTCTTGGCAACTCATGGTCCCCGCTTATTTGCTTTTAACTTTCAGGAGTGGTGCCAATTGGATGAGGCTGCACAATGTGGCCCAGTCCTGGGATTTGGCAAGAAGCTCAGCTCAATTCTTGAGAGATGTTTGTCTGAGTGAGTGTATTCATATGCCAATGCTGTACATCAGTCATATTTTATCTGGATATGGTGTTATGGGAATTATCTCGTTGAGATTCTACATTTTAAATTGAAAAAAATTAGAGTATTTCCCTCTATTTCATGCCCACAGGCTCGCTTCATCCTTTGCATTATTAAAAGAATTTTTCCTTTGAAACATGTGCCAAACCCACCCTTTGGGTACGTAGATTGGGAAAGGAAAGATTTAATACCTGCCTATTCTATGTAACTTTGTGTTCGGGCGTATATCTGGTTTATGCCATTATACCTTTATTGAGCTCTCCATCAGTTAAACGGTAGCATTGCAGCTTATTTTATGTGATCTTTGATGCGGACATCATTCCAAGTTAAAATTGATTTGAGACTTATTTGATATTGATTTTATTTTATTTTATTGGAGATTTTATTTTATTTGATTTTGCGAGATTTTTTTATATGATTTTATTTTTTATTTTAGGACATTTTATAATTTAGAAATATCATTGATTACGAAATTATATTTGTTTTTTAATTAACCTAGGATGGTAGTTTTCTATATAAGGATTCTAACTCTAGTACTGAAGGTATTATTGATAAGTTGAATGAAATTTGAGTGATTGTAATTCTCTTCTCTCTATTTATCTCTACTTCTCTTTGCTCCTTCTGTTTCTTCCCTCTTTCCCGATTTCTTCTTCTTTTCTTCTCTTGTTTTTCTCCTTCACCGCATCAAATTTGGTATCAGAGACTAAATCTCTATTTTTCTGTATTGTCTTCCCATGCAACCAATACTATCAGTGTCATTGTCAACTCCTTTGGTCTACGGTCTTCAGCCCCATTACCAATTCTAGCAATAGTTTAGCCCTCGTGACTGCCCACCTTTACACCTCAACAAGCAGCTTGGCCTTTCTTCCAGCAAGCAAAATCTCATCCAATTCTGCCTCATATTTCTTTTGCAGAAAAATAATATTTTTTTTAAAATAGAAAAAAAAACAAGAGAACCGTCTCTATAAAAAAAAACTTGTGAAAAAAATCAAGGAGGCAGAGAGAGACGAAGTAATCGCAACAGTAGTCGACACATATTAGTGGCCAAACTCACCGAGTTACTGTACGTCTTCATCCTCCCTTTCCACTCACCTGAACCATCCTCCCCATTGCTGTCAACTGCTACCATCACAACCTCTCCCATAGCCATTGCCAAGACAAATCATGCCCAAAACAACCATTCAAACCCTCGAAAGCCCTAATCGACCACCACCCAGCCGAGACAAATCACGCCAAAAACAATCCTCCAAACCCTCGAAAGCCCTAATTGACCACCACCCAACACCCAAGTTCCACTACCACTAATTAAATCAAACCTTAACCCGAACGCCCGAGCCAAAGCTCAACCCAAACCCTACCAGTCACGTTGACCTTTCTTTAGAGAGAGAAAAAATTCTCGAATAAAATCTCAACAAGAGAGGAAGTCACGAATTGGGTTGTGTTAATTCTTCATCTTCATCTTCCATGACTTCATCTTCCATGACTTCATCTTCTTCATTTCCTTCATCGCCTATGCCTTCATCTTCTTTATCTTTGTCTTCATTGTCTTTTTTGCCTTTGTTTTCATCTTTATCTTCATCGTCGCCTTCATCGTCATCGCCTTCATTGCAGTCGTCGTCACTGTTGTCACTTGATCGAGCAAACACCCTTCGTTGCCGTCGCTGCTTGAAAGAGAAAGCGTGCACTAAGCATCCCGTTGCTGTGTTTTGTTGGGGGTGGCACACTTCTGTGTGTGGGGGGGGGGACTTTGAGGCCCAATTCATCTTAAAAAAAAAGCAAAAAAAAAAGCGAGAAATAAAAAATAAAAAAAGCATAAAAAAGAAAACAAGAAAAAAAAGAAAAAAATAAGGGGGGAAGCAAAAAAAAAAAAAACAAGGCAGTAGGCAGAAGGTTCTCATCATACAAGGCCACCTCATATAAGCGGTTCAGATCATTTTGATATTCAGGTGCGTTCGTTTCACTTTGTTTTGAGTAGCATATTTTTGCTTTTCTTTAATAGTATTTAGTTTTATCTACGCGTGTTATTTTATTCCTTATAAAAAAAATTCCTTTCACCCCATATAACTACCTTTATAGTGGATATATATAATCTTATTGCAATTGATTCTTGCTTTATTATTTTAACATATCAGTA
>JAOVVI020001302.1:0-25054 GCA_028571085.2 Nepenthes alata | reverse complement strand
GGGTCAGACCCATCCACTGTTACATCCGATTTCACATGGGGCTGGGTGGAATCAATATCAGGACAGCAATCAATGGAACCATTAACATCAGGCACAGAATTGCCCACGATCTCACTAGCTGACCGGACAAGGTTATACTTGCAAGTAAGCCGAGCAATTGATTCCGGAGTGGAGTCAATATCCTCAATCAAAGTATTCAGATTCTGATGATTTACTAAAGGGGCTGGGCAATGTGGAAGAGGGAGAACACAATCCTCAACACTCATGGCACAGCCACCACATCCATCATGGCCAGCAGGGGAACAGCAAGGGGCCATATTTATCTCAACACCAGGATGAGGCAATTCCAATGACACATCTCTCACCAAGCCATGGGAGATGTCTACCTCAGCACATGGACCCGAGATATGATGATCAAACAAGGTAGCAGGGGGCCCTGGAGGTGAGCCAGCATTATGAACGCCTACTAACGGAGCAGCCGCACCCAACACGGGGTGATTTGGGTAGATACCAACTCCAGAGATGGCAACATTGCATGCCTCATTAGAAAAACCCACCTCACTACAACCGGTTGGATCACCATCAGCATGCTGCAACTCGGGAGACTGCATTACGGAATCTGAGATAGTTTGTTTCTCATCATGCTCCTTAGGCACAGTGACCTCATAACCATCCCCATCGAGGCCAGCAGTCAGCAAACTACCCATCAGAGATTCCACTTCAACCTCAAAAAGAGCCCCATTAGCACAACTTTCGCGTCCAGAGACCTCAATTAGGCTGGAGATGATTTCTACAATCGGACTAGGAGTCCCTGAGCCCTCACAACACTCCACAGCCTTATCTTCTGGCAAATGATCAGAGGCATCAAGCAGGGAGGAATGGGTAACTGCGTCCAACCTACGAGACAGGCCATCCACACGATCAGGAGCAGATAACTGATGGAATTCCTCAGTACAGTCGGCAGTATTCATAATCCCCCACTGATTTTTTCCAGACGCCTGAGAAGGATCATTTTCAGGTATTGCAGCACCAGCGCCAGGTTGGACACCAGAATAAGTTCGATTAAACACTTTCTTACGCTGTTTTGAAGACAACAAACCGTGTTGTGGCTTCCATTGATAGGCCACCGCAACTTCAGTCTCTACACCAGCAGACATTAGTCTGATTTTGGAAGGAAGAGGATCATCCCTACCCACTTCGACATACACCCGAGCGAACTGAACTCGATTCAACCGAGTTGTATTTGAGTCAAACTGGATGGGCTTGCCAATACCACTGGCGATCCAGCTAAGACCCAGGGGGGTCCAGAACTCGATCGGGATATTGGTGAGAGAGATCCAAACAGGGAATCGTTTGTGGGATTTCATCGAGAGGTCCATTCCAGGTAGCCATTGAGAAAGGAAAATAAGTTTTCGACCGAAGACCTAGGGTCCTCTGGCTAAGCAATCATTCATCTTTGCAACAGATTCAAAACGAAAGAAAAAATTCCCCTTTTCGTTTCCAGCAACATGACACAATCCAAACCTAACCCAAATCTTTCTAGCAATTGATTCAACCACTTTAAATGGTAGGGCTTTGTCATTGAAGAAACCCAGCAACGTAGCCCCCCAATATTCCATGCTCTGTTGGACAACTTCAGCAGGAGGCGAGGAAATGCCAACAGTTATTCCATCACAGGACAGAGGGGGGAAAAATATTTCAGATTAGTCGAAGGATTATCCACATTATTCAATACAGCTCCCACCCAAGAGGATGAGATGGGATTCTTGGGGACACCCACCTGAGGGGGCAGGGATACGGACCCAGAACAAGGAGATTGGAGCTTTGGAGAGGTACCTGTCAACGAGCTAGAGTTAATCCGAATCTCAGCCAAATCAGGCTCAAGCTCTCCAGACCCAGACTCTGTACTAGGAAACTCAATATGCACTGCCTCCTTACTCTGAACGAAAATCCCATTTCCCGACTCGGGAAGTGAGCAGTCCAATTTCACAGAAGCCAAGAAATTTGCATCAGGGCCCTGGGCCGAAGACAGGGGAGCTTTCTGAAGAGGAGGGAATGAATGGGTGGTAGGAGAAGTAGAGGGGCCCGAATTCAAGGATGGGTGGGGGGAAACATGGAAAGGAGAGGGGCAATGGGAACGGGGAGGCCGAGTTGACTTCCTTGAAGGGCAATCCATGCCTGAGCCGTCAGAGAGCCGTGAAGGGCTCACAGCCGATTTCGAAGAGCAAGCCATGCCGGCACCGTCAAAGCGACGACGCCCAACCCTTCGAGGAGGGACCGCAGGTAGATTCAAAAATCAGAATATAGAGAAAAGACGGAGCTTCTCTCACCAAAAAAGAAACCCGCTGAATTGATTGAGTGTGCTTAACCCTAGAGAGAGACGAGAGCTTCTCTCTCTAAAACCAATTAGATTGATTTGTTGCCGTCTTTTCTTAATTTAATTCACCATGCTGTTATTTATTTGTTTACTTATCATAGTTCAATTGGGCTTGCGTTAACCTCTCCGCCGCTTACATTTTCAATCACTCTCCCTTAGCAGTCAGTCGTCAAGCACACGCTCTAAATAAGGGTTTCTCTTTGCGAGCTCTGAGCGGTCTCCATCTCCCCGAACTCCCCCATTTCTACGTTTAATCTCTCTCTCACACTCTCCCCCGGATCATCAATGGCCGACTCTGAGTGTCGCGATAATCTCTCCGTCACCGCTCCCAATCAGATGCCGAAAGGTATTTCCTTTCAGCTCACATCAATTTTTCTCTATCTTTGGATGCGTGTCTGCTGGCCTGTGTTTCACCATTTATCTAGGCTTTGGTATTTTCAAGATTATTGATTACAGCTGGCTTTTTGGGAAATTCGAGCGAGATATTTGTTGTTTTATGGTTCGAATAAAGCCCTAGTTTGTCGAGCGAACGCTTGCTTTCATATCTAATGTATCTACTGTGGATATTCTATCAATTTTGAAGTCTGAAAGGATTATTGCGAGGAGTGATTGAGATAAAGATAGCAGGATAACAGTTCTTGGCGTAAGATATTGTGTAAATTATTATCATGAGGAAACCTTGATTGTACATCTGAAGCTGTTGATCTAGTCGAATTTCCTACATCTAAGATTTTGGGTTTGACTTTTGAATTCAAATTTTCTCCCAAGAAATGGGCGGCAAACCCGAAGCGCTGACCATACTCTCGAATTCTTTTAATGTTTGTGATCCTTTTACATTTTCATTGTATTAGGTGATTGCTGATGGCGCTCTTTGCTTCTCTGCTGGGGAAAGGGAAATCATTGCATTGCCTGTCGCCTGGAAGTTTCATCTAATATTCATTTTTAATTAGGGGAGTTTTGATAGCGAGATGGGGATACCCACTAGTTTATCATTTGAGAAGATGTTGAGATAATTGCTCTAATGTACTTGTTATAGGAAGCAATAAGAAAGAAAGATGTCTTTCTATAAGTGGCAAAAGAAGATGATATTTGGCCAAAAACTTAGCTTTTTTGTGGTACTATTTTTGTGTGATTTTAACTTCAGAAATGATATTTTGAACAGGTTTGGTTGATTTTTGTAAATTTTTTTGGCGTAGAGGAATGTGGTTTGACTTTTCTATTTAAATTTGTCTGAAGTTGAAATGCATGTGTGTTCATTTAAGTGTCATAGTTCCTTGCAAAACTTTGTTTCAATATGAATTCATCATTGTTCATAGTTGTCTCCACTGGGATTATTCTTTTTTTCCTTGGTTCCTGCTACAGTTACATTTCATTTGCAGTAGAACATAGTTTAGGGATTGCCAGTAAATTCTTTACACATTCTTTGTCATCAGGCAAATATGGGTCTTGTTGTGTCCGGCTTCTGCCATTAAAATTTCAAACTTTTCAGGGTCAAGTTTATCATGGAGTATGCGTAGAGATAAGGGCTAGTATACTTGTCCTACAAACTCTAGAGGTCCGAAAAACAGTGCAAAGCTTTTAGAATTAGACTTTATAGACTTTCTTTTGTTTGGTAATAGAAGTTTATCCTATTTTCTCCTGTATGTAGTCGGCACATGATTTGAAATTCCCTGGTAGAATGGAGGAATTTCTTTTCCTGCTTGCGTAAAATAGAGGACTTAATATCCGTGAGCTTGTCAACTTATGTATTATGCAGCCATTCAAGTTTCTTAATTTATTCTCTTTCGATTTCTGCCTTTTTCTCTTCATTGTGAGGAGTTTGCCTGACCAGTTTTATTGTAGGGGTTTTACACAGAAATACCTACATTTTACACATTTTCCATATAGACACTCCGCTTCATTTTCCAATAAAAAACAATCACATATGCATTAACCATGGGTTAAATATTGGTATAAGTATCAGTTTCAATTGTGGATGCATTGGCATTGGTCATATTCGGTGATATTTATAAATATTGTTATTTTTCTTGTGTAAAATTATTGATGTAAAAACTTATTGACTTCAACTTCCATATTTATTATAGCCTTAGTTAATGCTCGTTCAATAGATATTTTTGGTGTGGTTCCTCTATGCCTAGGACTCCAAAATATGGAACTAAAACCTAAGAAACACACAGAAAAAGCGCGTCAAAGGGCTATCAATTAAACTTGAAGTAGATTCTTTATTTTGATCAGTTTTCATTTTTTTTTATCTCACCTTAAGATCCCTTTGTCCCACTCTAGCTGCCAAAAAAAAAAAAGATTCTATGATGAACCAAATAATTATGATTATTGAGTTTTTACCAATGACAAAAAAAGGATTGTGAATGCAAAATGTTTTTGGTGACCAGATGAAAACTGAATTGTATAATGAAATTTAATCATCTTGTATCTTAATATGTGTCAAATTGAGCTTGATGTCCTCTTTTATCATTGAAAAAAAAGAAAAAACTAAAAAGGCTACAAAAGACATGGATTTTGGAATTCTAAAAAGCAAAAAAAATTGGCAATACATATTGTCAAATATCATAATATGCCACCGATATGGCGGCATACTATAAAGTTTTATGTTTGGACCTCCAGGTACGTATTACTAATACATGTTAGTCTTAGTTATGGCTTCAGAAAATATTTCACAAGTGCATTATTGTTTTGAAGGAATAAAAACTCATCATGTGATAGGACATGCACTATCGTAATTTTGGAAATCGTGGACTTTTGGATCAACAATCAAGGGTCCAAAATATCAATCATTAAACAACAAATTTTCATGAGAGAGAGAGAGAGAGAGAGAGAGAGAGTGAGGAGGGAGGGAGAGAGAAGGGGAGAGAACCCAGCTGCCCCACTCCCAAGCTTCCCCCCACCCCTCTCCCACTGTAAGTGGCCATGACTGCCCACTGCCGACATAGCCTACCACTGCCGGTCAGTCCTAGTTTTGCTGAGACTTGTTGGGATGGAATTTGTTTTTGGTACTAACTTTTCGAGACATCATGCAACTCCTCCACCAGGGGCTGACGGTGGCCACTGCTGGTGCCTATTGAAGTTTATTCTTGAAATTTTCATGGGCTATGCTACTGAGAAGCACATTTATTTAAAGCTGCAACTATTGCCTGCAAGGCTAGTTTTCAGCACAATGGATATTGGGGGTTGGCTGCTGCCAGATTTGGCCACTGACAGCTCGTCAAAAGGGAGGAGCTTATGGGCAATGTAGGGCAGGTTGGTGATGTGGGAGGAAGAATGGTAGAGGTTATTTTTGTAAAAGCATTGAAAAGTCATATGGAAATTGTTACACATTGCACATTATGTAACTAGTAGAGTCATTGCCATGTAACTTGGAGTTCATTGGTTTCTAATAATAGAAACGGCTTCTTACATGATGCAAGGTTTGAATTTCCCAGATCTACCCCATCCATAGTGTGAGTTTTATTCATTGGACATGGAAATATGGGTGCTTGATAGAAAAATTAAAAGCAAAAATGGTGTAGTCAAAAGTGGCTCTATGTAGGTTTCTTATTTTATTTTTATTTTTATTTTTTTTGTTGTGAGAAAAACTCTTTATTTTGTGTCTAGAGCCAATTTTTGTGGTCAATTTTCTCTGACAGTCCATGATCTCTCTCTAACTTAAATGCATGTGAAATTCGTTGAGTACATGCTAAGATAACTGCCATTGCTTGTTCATGCACTGATATTTGCCTACGAAAATAATTAAAAATATCCATCCACTCTAATTCACTACGCAATCTGTGTTTTGGAGGCCTCTGTCGGGCTTGTTCTGTGACATATTTTTATTGTAGGCTATCATGGTTAACCCTGTGCTTCTTAGATCTTAAATCATAGTATAGTTTTGGGATTCATGTTTCACTCGAATGTGCTGTTGGGGTACCTCAAGGGGAACGAGTGTGGAAATCTCTATATTTCGAGATGTGGTTTTTTGCTGTCTGCTTTTAAGCAATTGGGTGACCACCTTGATATCCTTTGGAGCATGCCTTGAGCAGTGACATAATCATGGTTTTGTCTTGCTATGGCATCATTCTTTAATATATTCTCAGGAGGATCATAAACTGTCTTATTTAGCATTTCAGAAGTTTCAGAAATTTTTCCAGAACTTATTGCAGCTTGTATGGGAATAAGTCGGGTTTTTTATGTTCAGCACTTATTCTTACCCTATATCAAACCAGCTACTGTTTTAGCACATGTTCTGAGTCAAAATTCCAATTAATTTCATCAATATGAAGAGATGTAAATGTGTTGGTCTTTTCAGTGGATCAATAATCTTTTGAATCCAGAGTTTGTGGAAAAACAAGTTCCCTATATCAATCCCTGCTTGTTTTCAGCACTTCCTGTACTACAACTTTCCATTGCCATTGATAATCACATGAATTTTCAACACTTGTTTACTCTCAGCCCATTTTCAGGTCAATGCTATTAGACTGGATCTAGTCCACTTGTTTATCCTTTTGGTAGCATAATTGTATTATGTGGGAGTAAGTCATGGATTTTTAATGACTTTATAGATGATGATAGAGTCTCAATTAGCAATATTTCTTTTCATTTAGTTTGTTCCCTTCTTTCATGCCTAAATAAGTTTCCTGTACAATGATTATTATTCGTATGATTTTGATGTTGATGACTTGCTCTGTAATGTTAATTCATGGTGGTACATGTGGCAAATCATCTATATTTATCTGCACTATGGCTAAGAAAGAGACATTTATTTTCAGAAGTTGAATAACTCATTTAAGCATTCTACTGCTATATGTATTATTAGTAATTTGCTACGGTGTGATTTCTGTGCATATTAGTGATCATGTAGTTTTGAGATAAATGGAAGTCCCATTTGCAGTCAGATGCTAACTTTTGTGCACTGTATCTGCTGGGACATGTTGCCACATGAATGGGATTTCATCATTATGAAATTGCCTCTAATCTAATCCAAATTTGGGGGAATCAGACTTAAACCCTTGAAAACAATTTTTTGGCAATCGATGATATCTTTTCTAATAAAAATCATATATGGTTTGATTATGTATATTTTAAGCGAATTATAGGTTTGCAATTGGTGGTATAACCTTGTGAATACTTTGTTGATCTTTCAAGTAAAATGCAACAAATGTAGAATGAAAGTCTTCAGATTAATTTAAATTTTAAAAGAGAGATGCTGAAAATAAAAAAAAAAAGAAAGAAAAACCTTGTAAATTCTTCCATGGTCTATTAAACCAGTGGGAATAGATTGTATGCTATTTTCAACATATATTTTTGCTGCGGAAATTATTTGCCAAAAAGCTAGAAAATCAATTTTGCACTTACTGTAAATCCTTCTGTGGTCTATCAAACCAGTGGGACTTGATCGTATGCAAATTTACAACATAAATTTTTGTTACACCAATTATTTACCAAAAAGCTATAAAAGGAATATTCCACTTACCTTGGTTTTTGTAACTTATTTAAGGATATCTGCCCACATCTGGCTATACTATTTATTAGGCAACTGAACTTCTCTCTTGGTTGCTGTCAAAATGACAAGAATTTTCTTATAAAGTTGCCCAACAGCAAATCTAGCATGTACTAATGTGCCATTATCCTACATAATAGCTCTAGTGGTTGTTAACAGGCTGCATAATATCCTGTGTAGAACTGTTACAGTAAAGGGACCCTTATCTGTTCCAGTTTAATTTTGTATTCACAAAAGAAAGGTAGGGAAGAGTTACAATTTGCCCTTTTTGTTTTTCTTGTCCAGTTTACTATGATTTCTTTATGTAGTTGGTGCTAGTCATGAATTTCTTATGCCGCCCTAAAGAATTTGTAGTTTTGGGGGTGGGGGTTTGTGTCTGCACTCTAGCGTCTTTTATTACCAAGGCAGTTATATATTTAATTATTTTTGTGAATGTTATGACAGTTACCCTTTAGTTGATATGTCTGCTTGTGTTTTGCAGATGTGCTAGGATCTGAGAATCCTATTCCGCTTTCTCCTCAATGGCTTCTTCCGAAGCCTGGGGAGAGTATGTCTGGGATGGCACCTGTGGTGTGTATTTTCTTGTTTTGGCTATTGTCTCATATTTCAAGCTAATGTTATGCATTTAATACTTGTTTGATCTTGGCTATCATTTCCTTGCTCAATCTAATACTTCAAATACTGCAGAAGATATTTAATATAACTCTGTTATTTTTAAACATTAAGGCTTTTCAAGCTATTTTCTTCGTGCAGGAAAACCTGGCAAGCCCATTTACTGGTCCCAGCAATCGCTTGGATGCAATGAAGTTGCAAGGTAATGCTGAGGAGCCTGAGAACCAGAAGAAAAAGGATGTGTTCCGGCCAACTTTTCTTGATATGGAATCTGGCCGTCGTGACCGTTGGCGCGATGAAGAAAGAGAGACCAATCCATCCATTCGGAAGGACCGTTGGAGGGAAGGAGATAAAGAGCTTGGTGACAACCGGAGGATGGATCGCTCACGCCGTGCACCATCTGACCGTTGGACTGATCCAAGCAGGGAGACAAATCACGATCAACGTCGTGAAAGTAAATGGAATACGCGCTGGGGTCCCAATGATAAGGAAATGGATAAGTGCCTTGACTCTGGAAAACACGGAGATGCCTTTCATGATAAAGGGTTGTCTCATCTGGTGAATCATGGAAAGGATGACAGGGAGGGTGATCATTATCGCCCATGGAGATCTAACTCTTCTCTGAGTCGAGGAAGGGTAGAGCCTTCACATCATCAAACTCAGGTGGCAAACAAAGAAGGTCCTACATATGCCCATGTCCGGGGACGTGGGGAAAATGTTCTATCAACCTTTTCACTTGGTCGTGGAAGAGTTAACTTTGATGCTACCTCTCTAAATGATTTTTCTGCACATTCTCAACCTTTAGGGTGTGTTTGTGACAAAAGTGATATTAGTCATGAGGGGCCTGCCTTGTTTAGATATGGTAGGACAAAATTGCTTGATGTGTACAGGGTGATTGATATAAGATCTTTGCACCAGCCCTTGGATGGGTTCACACGAGTGTCCTCTCTCACTCAGGAAGAACCTTTGGAGCCTTTGGCACTTTGTGCTCCAACATCTGAAGAATTGGTAATTGTGTATCAATTTCCTATTGTCAACCTTTGTTGATGTTGTTCTTAGTTCTGACCATATGTAATGTGGTCAGGCTATTTTGAAGGGAATCAACAAAGGGGACATAGTTAGTAGTGGTGCACCTCAGATCCCAAAGGACGGATATAGCGGACGAAGCGCAGTGGATTTTGCTCAATCAAGACGAGCAAGACCAGGTATTGACCTTGAAGGTCTCTCTTTTCTATTGACGTGTACTTAATTATGTGCGGGTTGACTTCTGTGAATATTGAATATTACTCATCTGGGCAGGCGGTAGAGATGATGCGGCTCTTCCTGACGATGACTCTAATGATAATGCTGACAATTCAAGTGGTCCTTACGCGAATTTCTTAGTAGGCTCTCCCCATGAGATGAAGATCCATTCTTTTGGGTCCGGTGCAAAGATAGAGATCCTTGAGAACCATCAGAATTATACTGATAGCAAGTCCAACAATGAAGGTATATTAAAATAGGCTAATTTGCAGTGTCCTCCATGTCTATTTTTAGTTATGTTGAGTAGTAGGGATAATATCACTGCTAATACCATGATCTTGTAGGATCTTGTGTTTAGGATATTCATATGATTATATCCATCCACATCGTGTTTCTTAGAATAATTACGGATGATGAATGACCATACATATAGATATAGAATAGTTGGAGGGCAATCCAAGGGGAAAAAAAGAGGGGAAGATGTATTGATTATCTGGATATCATGCTATGTTCTAGTAGATTGTTTAGGTGATGCATATCTTGTAGGTGCATTTTCGATGGTGTATCATTGCCACATCCTTCCCTATGCTGACTATGTTCTAATGATGGCAAATATGGAAGTTCATTTTTTATTTGGTGTGAAAGCATCCAGTATTCATTTTTTTTTCTTAGGTAAGTTGGGTTGAATGATTGCTTAACCTTTGCTTGCAGCTTTAAGAGGGGATACTTCATTTAGAAAGGTGGATGATGTGCCCACAAGCTGGGATTCTGAGATCCAGGGGAATGCTTCTGGCCAGTCTGGAACCCCATGGCAGTCCACACCTGTGAGAGATCATGCACACACTCCCACACGTGATTGGTTAGATGTTCCAACTGACGTCCAGGCTAGAAACTCTGACATAGGGTGGCCACAGACAAAGGATAATAACAATGAATGGCAAGGTATTTTGGCTGATTCATCTTATCCTCAAAATGAACCAAGATGGCAGACTAGTGAGGATCATATTATTAGAAGACAGTCATCAGTGGTCATTGATAGGGAACAGGAATCCAGAAAAATCTTGCAGCCTTCACCAGAGGATCTACATCTCTATTATAAAGATCCAAAAGGTGAAATTCAAGGCCCCTTTTCAGGGAGTGATATAATTGGTTGGTTTGAGTCTGGGTACTTTGGCATAGATTTACCAGTTCGCTTGGCAAATGCTCTTATTGATTCTCCATTTTCCTTACTTGGCGACGTGATGCCACATTTACGAGCTAAAGCTAGGCCACCTCCTGGGTTCAGTGTAACAAAACAGAATGAGATGCCCGATGTATCTAGTAGGTCAAACCTCAGTAACTTTGGCAAGGTTCTTGGTAGTTCAATTGATCCGATTTGGACTCAACAGAGACGGACTCATAGTTCATCAACCGAGCTTGAGAACAGATTCCTAGAGTCACTCATGTCTGGTAACATGAGCAGCTCCTCTCTGGAGAGATTTGCCTCCTCAGAAGGTTGTTATTTGACTAGATGCTTCTGAAGTATCATGTCTTTGATGTTGTTCATTGTTCTATCTATAAAAAATCTTGTTTTTGATATTTTTTTGTCTCATTTGTAGGTCTACAAGGATATTCTGGGCATAATTCTAGCGGTATTTCTCCAGTGGGAGTGGAATGTGGGGATGCCCTTAACCTCTTTGCCAAGGGAGTTACACTTGAACGGCAGAGGCCATTGTCCAGTCCATATCCATATTGGATGGCAAGGGATGCAGCAGCCACAGGCCCAACTTCTGAGAAGCTCCAGGATTCTTCTGTGACACAGGCAAAACTCCTATCCTCCATTGCTGACTTGTCAGGGCAACCTTCTTATACTCAGAATGCAGATATGATATCCATTCTTCAAGGCTTATCTGACAGGTCTTCTGCAGGCATCAATAGTGGACTTCCAAGTTGGTCAAATTTCCATGTACAAGGAGGTTTGGACTCATTTAAAGATAAGATTGACCTGCATCAGGGCCAGAATTTCACTCTTCAAGCTGCATTGGCGATGCAACAGCAGAGGCTGCAACCACAAAACCAAGCATCTATTGCGAATTTACTTGCTATAGACAATCCCTCTAACATTCTGATCTCAGAGAAGCTAATTTCTGCTGGTCTTTCACAGGACCCACAATTATTGAGTTTGCTACAGCAGCAGTATTTGTTGCAACTACAATCACAAGCACTCCCTTCAGTGCAGTTCTCATTGCTGGATAAGATCTTGTTGCTTAAGCAGCAACAGAAGCAAGAGGAGCAGCAACAACTTCTGCGACAGCAGCAACAATTGATTTCTCAGGCTCTTGCAGAGCATCAGCCTCATCAACAGTTTGTTGAGCCATCTTATGGGCATTTACAGGGTACTGCTGCAATGTCTGCTGGAATTGCTTCTGTGGAGCAACCACAGCCTCAGCTCTCACATCTGATGTTTCAAGTTGGTTCACAAGTTTCTGTATCCGGCATGCAGGAAGATAGACTGATGAACTTTGCAAATGTGCCACTACATCCCCGGGATTCTTCTCATACCTCTGATTCTGAGGCCCCTTCTTTGCACTTACCACATCAATTATTCAGTACCCGTCAGAAAAGTTGGGCTGGTACTCCGGCTCAAGATGAGGATATTTTGGTGAATGAGTCATCTTTTGTATCTCCAATGCCAGAGAGCCTGCTGGCCCAAGAGGTAGATGGAAAATCTCAGAGTGAACCTTCTTTGATGGAGCATGTCATCACTTCGGAGTGCGATGCTCAACCACCATCAACAGAACAGCTAGTACTGAGCAATTCAAGAGCTGAAGAAGCTGCTTCAAGTGAAGCGGTTGAGTTTAGTGCAGATTCTGTACTTCCAGAGAGTTTGAAAATATCTCTGGCCAATCCCTCACAGATGACTTGCCAAGAGACCGTATTGCCTGAGCAAGCATGTGAAGCCAAGGTCCCTTATGCCAGAGCTCCTGAAGAGCCATTTCTAAATGTTGAGAAACACAATTTTGAGCTGTCGACCATGAAAGAGGGGCCTAATAATATTGAAGTGCAAGAAGTTAGGAAAAGTTCGGAGAAGAAATCAAGGAAGAAGTCTTCCAAGGTGCAACCATCGTCCAACCAGGCAAAGGGTGTATCAAATACAGTATCCTTGCAGCAGTTAAAGCAATCTGAATCTGGAGCCACAAATATTGCACACACAAAATCAGAAATGCTGATTGCTGCTGGAGGGACTCTCGGAGAGACATCTTTAGAGAAATCCAGGGAAACTCTGGATGCTCCAGAAGTTGAGTATTCTGTAGAAAAAAGCTCATCTAGAGGTGATATTCAGAGTTTGGAGGTTATAGATGACACTGGATCAGTTGAGTGTGTTGTACCACAAAATGTACAAAATTCTCTTCAGCGAGCTTGGAAGCCTGCAGGCAATGTTAAGGCGAAGTCACTTGTAGAAATTCAGCAGGAAGAGCAGAGAAATGCAAAGGCAGAAATCCCAGTTTCTACAATAGCTACTTCTGTTAGTTCCATTAGTTTGTTGGCTCCTCGGGCTGGAGGTGTCACCAATTCAGAAACTAAAATAGTTAGTGATACTCAGCAGGATGGAATTGATAATGAACTAAATATAAGAAAATCTGAGAATTCAAAGAGCAAGAAAAGCCAACTGCATGATCTTTTGGCACTAGAAGTTTTGACGTCTAGTGAAACAGATATTGAGGTTTCTGGTTTTGTTGCTGCTCTGTCTCCATTACCAGTTACAAGCACCAAATCAGATGTTATTGGTGATGACAATTTTATTGAGGCTAAAGATACAAAAAAGAGTCGCAAGAAGGCTTCAAAAGCTAAAGGTGCTGGAAGTAAGGTTTCATCTCCTGCTTATTCTGCTGATCTGATGGCTGCAGCCAGTCCTGCCCAGAAAGGCAGAAGCACTAGGCATGAACAGCTGGAAAAGGAAGTGATACCTGCACCTCCATCTGTTCCATCTTTAGGTGATTTTGTTCCTTGGAAAGGGGAGTCCACAAGCCCTTCGCCAGCTCCTGCTTGGTCAACAGACTTTGGGAAGCTTCATAAGCCCACATCTTTAAGGGACATTCTGAAAGAGCAGGAAAAAAAAGTTGCTTCTGCCGAGCCACATTCTCAGATGTCAACTCCTCAAAAACCTGAGTCTAGTCAGGTCACTACTGCAGCTTCGAGGATGATATCTGCCCCATCCCCTTTGAAATCTGCTTTGCCTCGTCCGAACAACTTCCATGCTTCTCAATCAAAGGATAAAGGAGATGATGATTTGTTCTGGGGTCCACCTGATAAATCAAAGAAAGAAATGAAACAGTATGCCCATATCTTTCTTCAGTTTCTAATTTGTCCCATTTATGACTGTTCCAATTTTTTTTCTGGCGATGTCTAACTACAGTGTATAATTATTTGCTAAATAGCCTTACACCATAAAAGTTCATTATATATATTCTTCATGTGGTGGCTTAGTTCCGTTTCTTTTTTTTTAATATTAAAAATTATCAATTCTTTGCCATCAGGTGAACTACATGGGTTCATTGCCTGCATCTGACATTATTATAGGCGTCATCCATTGCTACTTCCAACGTGCAAGTTCATGTGTGGTGGCTTCCTTCAACATTTTTTTGGTCTTCCTTTACTTTTTCTACCAAGAGTCTCTTCCCAACTCTACATCATGACCCCAAAAAATATATATATATACAATAAAACAAAAGAAGAAACCTCTCTTTGAGAAGCTTCATGATTTAGAAAATGAGATGGAGGTGACGTAGGGTTGATTGATGAGAGGAGAGGGGAGGAGCAGTAGCAGCAAGGGGAGAAGAAATAGACAATTAGTCAACAACTATACTTATTATATCATTCATCCATAGGTACTCAATCAATAAAATTAAGATCCTTCTATAGAGACATCATGCTACTAGGTTAAGTAAAAAACAAATATAATATTTTTATTAATAACGGTTTAAAAAAAGAAAATAATGGTAAATAAAATATGACCTTCCATTGGTATAAAATAAGGAAATAACGGTAAAGAAAATATAACTCTCATAGGTATTTTAGAAACTATCATAATTATAGATTTTCATAAATCTCCAAAATGTGGAAAATATGGAAGAACTCATATAAATAAACTAATAAATCAAATCTCTAAGGTTCTCATATTTTTAGTTGTCAAAGAAATTGATAAATGTGCCTCTAAAGCTAGTTCTTCTTGTTTAAGATCTCATGGTTGGCTTTTGATGATAATATATGGGAACACTTTTGAAGCTGGGATGAGAGGGTCAAAATGGTAGCATGTAGTATTATCAGGTCACAGTGGGATACTTTAACCAGTTGGAGATTTTGTGCATCATTTTGAGATCCACACCTAATTATGGAACCGTACATGATTTGATGATAGATTAATGTGGTCTTATATCCTGTGTAATTATCCTGTTTTTGTTAATATATAATTACTGTTGTAGATCTTAAAGAAAAATGGTTCTCTAGTCACCCTCGTTTCTTTTTATGTACTGTGCCTGGAGGGAAGAATTCTTGGTGCACAGCATTTTCTATTGGTTGACGGGGGTGGGAAAGGGGTTGGGGTTTATCAAATGTTTCTAAAAATGGTGTAATTGGTGTCTTCTATCCTGTAGATGATTAAGAGATTCAATTTCCTTGTTGTACCTTCTTTTTTTTTATTGGCAAGTGATTTCACACAGCCTAAAGAGAGTTCTGAAAGGGTAGTCATCTACCACTTGAACCACTTCGTTGGGGAAATATTCAGGAATTGGATGTCTAGGAAATGATGAATGATGATTCACGCTTTAGCTTCTGTATTATGGGCATGTCTAGAGACTGTGGCCTTTGAGACTGCACAAAGAGAGAACCAACTTAGGAAGAAGACTCCTGCAGAATTCATCTTATGCTAATCTGTGGAATAACGACTCAGCAATACATGTTTGTGCTTCTCTTTGCGTCCTGGTTCCTATCACAATAGGATCATACCTGGAAGCTGTAGCCTTGGGGTGTACAAAGAGAGAACCAACCTGGAAAGTTAAATCCTGCAGAGTTATTTTATGCTTGATCTGTGGAATAGAGACTCGACAGTAAATGTTGTTACTTATCTTCTTTAAGCTGCAACTTATGGATTAGAGATTCAGCAGTAAATGCTTTGAGTTCTCTTTGTTGGGCTTCCATAGGTATCTTTAGCCATTTTGGACTTACAAGTTCCTTGGAATCTATCTGGTTTGTGTAAGCTGGAGGCATTTATGCAGCTGGCATAATATCTGCAGACGTGCATCGTATTAATCCATTGTCTTTATAGGCGTTTTGCTTGGAGAATCACAAATGGTTCTAGCTTTTTTATGTTGAAATTTTATTGGATCAGGCAATGGTAACCATGAAAATTAAGCAGTTCATTTGGTGATTCTAAGAATTGGAGTGACTTTTTCTGGTGCATTTGACCGGATGCTAGCTGTTATTTGATATGGAAGATAACAGGTTCTCTGCGGAATTGGAAGGTGGAATACTAGTCTTTTTTCCCCGGTAAAACACCTGGGTTCAAAAACCAGACCCAAAGAGGGGCTTATTTATGAATTGGTTTAGCGAGAAATGGCAGCATGAATGAAAAGATGAAAGAGTATATGGTGGGATTTTAGGAGGAGAGTGATTGATTGGAAAAATTCGAGTGGCAAATGTGCCTTGCTGCCTCTACAATTTTTTTTGGGGGGAAAGTGGTGGGGTGTTGTTACCTTGGCCATGCACATAACTGTGTGAGGCTCATTTCATAAGGTGTGTGCCTAGATTCTTATACATTTTTTTGAGGTGCAAAATGCCCACCTTTAGGGCTGCCTAGAATTTTCTTTAAATTGAACTTGTGAAGTAACCATTGGATTAAATTATTAGCGGTAGTATTATCCCTTAGACGATTGCAGCGTTGGAATTTGTGAGGGAAATCACTTGAATTTGTATTTGATGATGATTTTGTGGCATGGGATTCTGTTGCTAGGGTTTTTTAAGTAAATGGATATGTAGTGCACTAGATTTAGAATTACTGTAAATGACACATCAAGAAGAGAAGCTGCGTTCTCTTTGGCTGGTGCTTCTTACACTGTCTCATTGGAGCTTTTAAATGAGTAAGATGCTAAGAGAGGATAGATGGATAGAAAGAAGACATTGGAGCCTGTCAATCTCATGAGGGGGAACAAAAACTTCTATTTGATGATGGATATCAGTCTTTGATAAGAGTAGTTTGAATTCATTAATTAATTATATTATTCTTGTGTGTTTGCAAAGAACTATGTTTATTAATGTGATCTTTTATATTAGTTGTTGAACTATGAGCTTATGGTGATGCCTAGCACATTTTTTAGCAGCTGAAAATTCATTACCAAAACATCATATGCATGTTTCATAAATGTACACCTAATTTCCATCAGGGTCAAGCTTGTGCCTCGCATCTAGGCTCTAGGGCCCCCTTGCACCTCTAACAGCATGCTGAGTTGGTGTCATAGTGAGGTAGATCCATGTGCTCCTTCGTGGATACCAAGAAATGGTGGGAGGATGGTTCACATTGCAATTCTAAATAGCCAGGGCTCTCCTCCAGAAGGGCAGTTTTTACTTCTGTTTCAGATAGGGATCTTTGGTCTTGGGAGAACAAAACCTCTTAATAGTTCAAATAGAACCAACAAATTTTGGATGTGAGTGGTCTTGCATCCATTGATGGAAATATTGGGACTTTCTGATATCGATATTTTCTGATATTGTGATAACATCATATATGCCTTTTGTGTCGGCTGACAAAACTGATATATTGGCCAATACAATCAATATATCGGCTGATATGATTCTATCAGCTTATCATTTTTGAAATATTTTTTGGTTTGATATATTCGATATTAATATTTATTGTTTGATATGTCCGATATCGAATAACCACATCCTATGCTGATACTAATGCTAATATTTTCATCCATGCTGTGTCCCATAAATCTTGGGTGATTTACATCAAACCCTTTGCTACCCATCTCTGGGACTGCAGTTTTCTTTTCTTGGAAAGGTAGACCATGTTGCTGGTTTGCATAAGCTGGTTTCATAGGCCATATTGCTGTGAAGCTGTACATGGATGTTGATTTTTTTTTACAGGGTTGGATGTATTTTTGCATGTGGTGACAATTACTGCAGAAATTTCAGATGTGCTTGAATAGCAGTATATGATGATGTATAGTAATTTTGTTGAACTGAGCTCAGTTGGTGAGATTGCTTTTAGTATACATTTCCTTTTACGACGCAGATGGGAATCTCTTGCCTTTCATTTTGTTTAGCTTTTCTGTTTTTGTTTTTGTGTTACCACTAAAAGAAGTCTTATTTTCATTTTACATCATTTCAGTTTGGTTCTTCAGGGGAATTGAACTATAAGTGCTCTAAGAGTTTCTTCTCTCCGTTTACACCTTTTCTTCTTATCAGGGCAGAGTTCCCACAGCTTGTCGATCATGGAAGCTGGGGAGCCAAAATAAGTCCTGTAAAAGGATCTCCTGGAGCCTCTTTTGGAAGGCAGAGATCTGTTGGTGGTAGGGCAATGGAGATTTCATCCTCACCTGCTTCTAGCCGGTCGTCCCTGAAAGGGAAAAGAGATGGAAATTCTAAGCATTCAGGTAAAGTAACTTTTAAGCTTGTGAAAAATCTTTGTTGGGTGGAAAATTTTAAGCTTATGAACTTCATTTCTGAAATTTGTTGACCTTGTGGGTTTGCTGCCATGCAGAGGCCATGGACTTCAGAGATTGGTGTGAGAGTGAATCTGTCAGGCTTACAGGGAGCAGAGGTATCTTGTGTTGCTTGTTTTTAACTACTACTATCTGATTAATGCTTTTTGGTTTGTCAAAAATTCAAGGCAGTTTCACTGGCTTAATTTCGTTGTTTGTGGAATTCGATATTTGGAATCTATATTTACTATTACCACATTGAAATTCTTATTGACATTCCAGATCCTGAAGCTTGATTATGATTTCTTTTTCGGTTTTTTATTTTTTATTTTTTTATTTTTTTTGGGGGAGGGGGGTTAAGTGCTTGATAAGATTTCATGATTAAGTCATTGTTTGTTTGTTTGTTTGTATTTTTTTTTCCTGTCTTTAGATACAAGTTTCCTGGAATTTTGCTTGAAGCTACCTAGATCAGAGGCTGAGATAATTTTGATACAAAACCTTGGGCCATTTGAAGCTAATCAAGAGTTCATTGATAAGTTTCTGAACTATATGGAGATGCTGCCTGCAGATGTACTTGAAATTGCCTTTCCATGTCGGAATGATCACGAGGTCACCGCTGCTGGTGCTGGGGACATGATTTCTGACAATGCAGGTGCCGGCAACTATGATGGAGACATCATGACAGGTGCTGATGGATCGGCAAAAGGAGGTAAGAAGAAGGGGAAGAAAGGAAAGAAGGTTAGCCCGTCTGCATTGGGTTTCAACGTGGTGAGCAACCGCATTATGATGGGTGAGATCCAAACTGTGGAAGATTAAGAGAGGTCTCAAGGTAGTTGTAAATACATTGTCTGAAAAACTCTGTAAATGATTTTTACGTAGGATTTGCCGCTTCTACTTCCCCTTCGTCCCTCTTATAGAGTGACATCAGCAGTAATTGCTTCACCTGCTCATGCAATTTTTGTGAAGTAATATTTGTGAGCTGAGCCCTTTATTTTGTGGCCTTAAAGAAACTGCAAAATGATTCACTTGTTCAGCATGCTGGATCTTCCGGAATTTCTTAGTTGTATGATTTGCTGAGATCTGATCTATGATGAGTAGGGATATTGGACAGCTAACTAAATAATTTTAGCATAATAGACTTTTTTGCTATCAATTTGCTGTTGATTATGTTGAGCTGCTTTCATATCTACCCTTGCATGCCTCCATCGTGCTGCGCATGTTATTTTTTTGTTAGGCAACATCACAATATAGTTGTGCACTTGTTGCCCACAATTGAATATTTTTCTGGAATATCAGTTTCCAATCTTCAGTTACTAGTACACCATCAATGGATGGACGCAGGAGCTGCATAGATCAGCAAATCTATATTCTGTGATCAATAATTGGGGTCGGATGCATTTGCCCACGCATTGGTTGGCTGGATATCTTGAAATCACACAGTGGTGCACCATGACAGAGTCAAAGGAGGGTGCAAGTGCACTCAAGCGAACCTAAAGAGACTCGCGGGTTTGCAGATATAGTAAACAAGAACCATCAAGCCTGCCTTGATCATCATTGATGAGTGCATGAATTGCTCGTCCAATGATACTAATCACATCAATATTATTTCTCTAGTGATTTCACATTGCCAGAACAACCAAATACTGCCTGAGAATTCCTGTACTCCAGTAAACACAGTGCCTTCAAATATAAAAGTGTGATGATTTTCTCTGCCCTTGGACCACATGGAAACTACAATTGGCTTTTGGCTATAGATGGAATCTTTGAATTTGCTACGATAGCCTTGCCATATTGGCAGTTTCCAAGAAACTGATTGCATTAATTACTAGATGAAAACCGGGCGTGTGGGCGGGGTGAAGTGTCACCCATAGACACATCCTCAGCTCATTTGCCTGGCTTCTGCATTACTGGTGGAATTAGTTCTCCAGTTGGCTTCTGCATTTCTGGTGGAATAATATGACAGGTAGCTATAGGAGTCCAAGGTGGACGCCCCAAATTCAGGGGCTGGTAGATGATATTGAGAAAGGTTTATCATGATGACTAATGGTAAGCGGGCCCTGTTTCCTGGAAACTCTGCTCCGTGGGAGCTGAATTCGGTAGGAGGGGCTTAGATTTGTGTTGGATGAGGTAATGGGAGGAGGGGGAGCATTTAGAGGCATCTTGGTTTTTACCTCAATAGAATCAGTGCTGCGATGATCTGGAGGGACTCCATTGGGCACCGTATCTCCTGAAAGGTGCCCTGAACGTGCGTCCACGGCCATAACATATATGATATTCAACCCTCAGAGGATCTCCTTCTATGACAAATTGGGCAAGTCGGGGTTTGTTTAGGTCAATGCTAGTGGCAATCGTGGCCAACTTCCTCTGTCTGCCGCCAGGTGTTCAGATCAATCTTGACTGGCTACCCAGTTCACGATAGACCGTAAGACTTATCTTCAGTTTTCCTGACCGTAATACTAAATTTAGTTGAAATCCAAATCAATCACCTTTTAGCCGTTTGAAGGGTTCCACATAGATTGAATAGAGGTCCATATGGCCTCACAGCCAAGAGGGCGGCGGTAAGCTTCACCAAAGCAAAGGTTCATAATCTTCATTAAACCTGGCCATCTAATAGAATATCCTTTGCCTTGACTTTAGTGAGGAGTAGTTCTTAAGTAGTTACGTTTACCCATGAGTTTATTAAATTAAGAGATGGATGGCCGTCTACCCGAGAGGTTCGTTGAGATGTCACCTACCTTTGCAATGCCGTCTTCTGTCTCATCGATCGTGGCTCTCGGATCTTGGCCCATGGACATCGGCATTTCAAGGACCGAGGGCTTCCTTCTGATGGATCTGGGGACTTCATATCTCAGAAGCTGTTCACAAACTTCATCGCACTCAAAATCGATCGTTCGAGGATAGGATGAATTTGGTTACTTTTGAATTTTGCGTACGCTCTCTGCTTCCCTAACCCTCGCATAATCAATCTTCTTGGCCTCCGGTTGCCGTTTTCTTCGTCTCTATGAGATGGAGTTGAGCCAGGGGGAACTGTCTCGAGAGTTTCAAAGGAAAGCCCAATTGTTTTTCATCTATTATAAAATATGATAAGCCGTCGAATGTGAAAAACTAAAAGTGTAATTTTATTAATAAAAGAATATGGGCCAACATATAATATTTGTTTTTGACTAAATAAATTTGTCATTCGATATAATGGATTTAATATTGAGATTCAGTAAACTATATTGTTAATTATTTAATAAATCAAAGTTTTGAAAAGCTAGCATGTGCTATGAAATAAAAGAAAAGTAAACAAGAACAAGTAATATTTCTTAAAAGTAACAGGCAAACAAGAACAAGCTAATAGAAGAAATGTTTTTTTTAAAAAAAGATTCTTCAATAATAAGTAATATATTTTTATTATTTTCATCCTCTTTTATATATGTACATATGATTTATTTCAAGTATATATACTCATAAAGTTTGGGATTTAATAATGAGATAATGAGTATTATGATAAGATAATCACAATCTCAAAGAACATAAAAAGGTGGAAGAATATACACTAATCTTGTGACATATAAATTTCAAGATATCATAAAATTTAATATGAATAACAAGCAGTCATCAATGATAAAAACTAATGTAGAAGAAAAAAGGGTGGGTATATTATTCATGAACTATCAAATATATTGTGGTTGCTTTATTAAAACCTTATAGAAAAAAAAAAGAAAAAACCAGTGGGACAAAACTATAACAAAATAAATATTGTATAGTCAGCACAAATCTTTAATTTAACTCCCCCTGAAGGACAAGATGGAAATTCTTTAAATTATCATATCGTAATATCATGTATAATTTTCTTAAATATTACAGTATGTAATATTTTAATAAATAAATCTGCTAAATTGTCATTAAATTTTATCTGCTTAATACCAATATTATATTTCTTTTGTAATTTAGGAGTGTAAAAATATTTAAGTGAAATATATTTTGTTCCATTACTTTTAATATAATCTCATGTGATTTCTGTGACACAAGTAATGTTATCTTCATATACATTTATTAATCTACAGATAATTCACACTTTTTCGAATATGGTGAATTAAATTATATTAACCACACACAATCTTTGCTCATTGCATGTGTGGCAATAATCTTTGTTTGATTAAAAAAGCAATATATTTATTCTATAAATTTTTAGGATATAGTAGTATCTTCGTATAAATAAATATTTTGTTTTTAAGACTTTTGATAGATACAACAGTCTACAGGTTGGCCCAAAATCCACCTTGCTGGAAGAGGAAAGGCCCAAATAGTAACAGCCCAACAGAAGACCTTCTAGGCCCAATATCCAGAAGGTACGGTGGTTGACTCAAACTATTCAACCCAAAACCGTTCAATAATAAATGGACAATTATGGATAATCAATGCGCTATCACCGGTAGTTACTATAGCAAATCAGTGGTCAGTAATAGCCCAACTAATAAATACAAGCCACAGTTATTATAATAACACCCCTCATTATTACTAGTCACTGAATAAAGGTGACAATTACACCAGTAATTCTCATCATAACTGTAGAGTCATAAAGTTTAGAGACGGCTAAATTGGCACTTTACACTATAAATGCACCCTTTCCTACACAGGAAAAGGGTCCCCTTGGTCAGAAGAATAATTAGATAAGCAAAATGCCACTTTACAATACAAGTGCACCCATTTCCAAAGCCATTTTCTCAACGAGTGTAATTTTTTAGAAGTTGCTCACATTTTCGAGCGTAGCCATTGGAGCCCAGTCATCCATAAACACTTAATCTCCATACACACTTGCATCCACGCATTCTCATACTCTTATTTTTTATTCGACATAGAAAGATTACTACCTTGAACGCCGGAGGACGTATTGAGAAGCAAGTCCTCTATTCCTTTTACTTCTTATTTATCTGTTGTGGCATGCAAGATTCAAGTTCAGAGTAACGAAGATCGAACATACTTTCAGTTGAATACTCGAATAAGGTTGCTTCCTAATTCGTTCAATAATTCAAATTTAGAGATGTATCATTGGCGCCGTCTGTAATAAGCGACGAAAAGTCTAACCACACTATCAAAGATAATAGATATGGTGAACAACAGGGTTCAAGCAAGAGACGCCATCTCCCATGACGATGACCCAAATGTAGGTAGTCAAGGAGATAATCGTCCAACCACCATCGTGAAAATGCTAGCTGCCCGGGTGAACACGTTATTGAAACTGCTCTAGACTATTTGTACTCATTTGGAGGTACAATTGTTGGGGGCTTCTTCATCTAACCCCTAGATTTTGGTGTCCAAAAGGAGAAGTCAAAGGAAGAGATAGCCCGCCAAGGATATGATCCAGTAGCTTGATGACCTTGAGGCCTGAGAGGCCACGAGCGACAGGGCCTAAACACGACAAGAAAGCTGACTAAGGCTTGGAGCTTAGGATGAAAGCCTAGAGCGACGGAATCCAAGTTGCTTCTGAGATGATCGGAGGTCTTTTACTTGAGAAGAAGCTTCATGCAGTCCCTTGCCAAGGAAGGCCCACAGCAGGCCAATCCAGCATGTCTTTCCAAACTATTGAGAGTTAAGAATCTTCCTCAATGTTAAGAGGATTGCGTTTACTTCTCAAGTAGAGAAGAGAGTATGGAAGGTCGAGTAGCAACCGTTGAAAGAAAGTATTGAAAAATACTCTGCAGATCAGGAAAAGTCACCGTTCATAAGGGAGATCCAGATGCAGCAATTTCTCACAAATTCAAGATGCTGACCTTGGGGTCCTATGACAAAAGTTTCAATCTAATGAATCATTTGGATCACTTTCACACTCTATTGGGATTTTTGGGCATTGACAACATTGCCATATGTCTATAATTTTCTCTGACTCTCAAGGGAGATGTTCAAATTTGATTTTATCGATTGTAGTCAAATTTGATCAGAACGTTCCAAGAGTTAGTAAAAAACTTCTTGTCGCAATTTGCCTCTAGTCAAAGGGAGAAGAATCAGTCTTGGTACCTTGTCCACATCTGGTAAAGCCAAACAAAAGTACAAATCATTTTTTGGCCCGGTTTAATACGGAGGCATGAAGGATATCTAAGCTAACTGATGACGTGAAGCTAAACTCCTTTATGGTGATCATACAATCAGGTGACATTTTCAAGTATTTGGTCTAGTAAGAGCCCAAGACCCTTCTTGAGGTAGAGACCATCACTTGTGCGTACATTGCCACCAAGGAGGCCAATGAAGTAAAGAAGCCGAAATGTACAGACCACCATTTGGGATCAATGAACTGGAAGAAAAGAAATGGAGACGGATCCAACACCCGAGATCCCAGGAGTAGCCGAGGATAGAGCCAGGTGTCAGCAGAGCGTTCAAGCCCTTGAACCTGACTCCTATAAACGGCACTCGAATGAATATTTTAATATAGATTCGGGATGAGAAGTTCTTAAAATAGTCAAAATAATCTAAGAAATAGGAGGGAGGAGATCAGTCTAAATATTATTTTTACCATCGATCTTCGGGTCACAACACTAAGGACTGTCAGATGTCACAGAAAGAGATTGAAACCCTCATCTAAAAAAGGTGCCTCAATAGGTTTCTAAGAGACCTGAGGCAAGCGATTGGGAGAACAAATGATGATGAGCTGGGCTTGCATGAGCAGCC